>PVIW01004736.1:0-90066 GCA_004026585.1 Noctilio leporinus | reverse complement strand
AAGTTGAGAATCAATGATTTGGAACATAAGAAAGCAAAAAACAAGCAATCTGAACAATAAGAAGAAAAAAGAATCCAAAAAAAAAAAAAAAAAATGAGAATAGTGTCTTGGACAAGTTCATGTGTTCCAATGTTCACATCTTAGGGGTGCCAGAAAAAGAAGAGAAAGAGTAAAAATTGGAATTCTACTTGAGATAATAATCAAAGAAAATTTTCTTAATTTGATGAAAGAAACAGATATGCAAGTCCAGGAAGCACAGAGAGCCCCAAACAAAATGGATGCAAAGAGGCCCACTCCAGGACACATCATAATTAAAATTCTAATGGTTAATGATAAAAAGAAAATCTTAAAAGCAGCAAAAGAAAAGCAGTTAATTACTTACAGGGGAGTTTCCATAAGACTTCAGGTGATTTCTGAAAAGAAACTTTCAGGCAAGAAATATTCAAAATCATGAAATATATTTTGGCAAGAAATATGCAGTCATGAAAAACAGGAATGCATAGCCAAGATTGCTCTACCTAGCAAAGCTATCATTAGAATCAAAGGGCAGATAAATAGCTTCCCAGACAAGAAAAAACTAAAGGAGTTCATCACCTATAAAACCAATATTATATTACATGTTAAAGGGTTAAAGGGACTTATTGAAGAAAAATAAGATAAAAACTATGAACAATGAAATTGCAATGACTACATACCTGTCAACAAATCTAAAAAACAAAATAAACAAGTAGAACCAAAACAGAATCATGGCCACAAAGAACATTTTTTTTTCTTTTTTTTAAAGATTGTATTTCATTATTTTTAGAAAGAGGGAAAGGGAGAGAGGCAGAGAGGGAGAGAGAGAGACATAGAGAGACATCAATGTATGGCTGCTTTTCACCTGCCTCCAGCCACAGACCTGACTGGAGACCTGTTTTGCAACCTTGTTATGTGCCCTGGCTGGCAAAGAACATTTTGATGGTTGGCAGATGGGAGGAGGGTATGGGGAAATGGGTGAAGTTATTTAAATATACCTATTTAAATATTTAAATATACCCATTTAAATAGTATAAATAGGTAGTTACAGAATAGCTATGGGATGAAGAGTACAGTTTAGGAAATGAAGTGGCCAAAAAACTCATACGTAGGACCCATGAACACGAACAATCATGTGGGATTGCCCAAAGGAATGGGGATGTTGGGTATAGGGGAGCAAATAGGGAAAAATTGGGACAACTGTAATATCATATATAATAAAATATAATTAAAAAGGAAAGAAGGTGAAGTGATTGGATAAAAAACATATATGCATGACCCATGCACATGGACAATGGTGTGGGGATTGATTGTGAGAATGGGGGATAGAAAGGGTGGAGGGGTAAAAGGGAGCAAAGTTGGGAGGACTGTGCTAGCATAATCAATTGAAAAATAGTGTAATATTATAATTACTATCTTCAGGAAATGTTGAGAAGATATTATATTCTGAAATCAAAGGTCCTTCATAGACAAAAAAATGTTCTTCCAAATTAGAAAGATCTAATTTCTTTTTAGAGAGAGGGGAAGGGAAGGAGAAAGAGGAGAGAGCAATCTATTAGGTTGGTTTCTTCTCAAACGCTCCCAGCTGGGAACCTGGCCTGCAACCCAGACATGTGACCTGACCAGAACTCAAACCAGTGACTTTTTGGTTCTCAGGCTGGAGCTCTGAACCATATCAGCCAGGGCTGTCCTTACAAATTAAAGAATTGCTTATCAAAAGAAAATTCCAAATATTTGGAAAATATGGCTGTAAAATGAACCACTCACTTAGAAATCAAAGTATTCTCCCATAAAAGACCCAAAAGATAAGGAGATGGAAATTATGAAGATAGAGCTAAAAGACATGATAGATAGGTCCAGAAGATCAAATAAGTATTTAAGAGGAAGTTAAAGGATTATGAAGAAGAAGGAGAAGGAGGAGAAGAAAAATTTCAGAAATAAAGACATACTTCATACTTCTGATCAAACTGCCTACTGAGGGTAAGAAAGAATAGCTATGTGTAATTTCTGAATTTTAGGGCTAAGCATAACTTACAAGTTTTCAGAAAAAAATTACATGCTAAGGAAAACCAGTTGGAATGGCATAAGATCTGTTGTCCACGAGATTAAATTTCAGTGAACAGGAATCAAAAGTTACTTTTTAAAAAATTTTTTTAAAAATTGGTTTATTATTGTTGTATTACAATTGTCTCATTTCCCCCCACATTGCTCTTCCCTGTTCCACTCCCCCTTCTTCCACAGCCAATCCCCACCTTCTTGTCCATGTCCATACATCTTTCACATTAGCTCCTCATCTAAACCCTACCTCTTCTCTCCCCTCTTTTTCTCCTTCCTCCCCTCTCCCCTCTGGTCACAGTTATAGAAATTATTTGACTTTGAGTGAAAAGGACTGAGAAACTGAATTTCTGTAGTTAGAAAATATACAAGAATTAGGTACAAATAACAGGGCCACTCATATACCATTTCTGAAAAAATTACTCTCAACAGATAAAAAAATTCAAGGGAAAAAACGGTGTAGTTTACAATAATAGTTGGTAAGCAAGGGAACTATTATAATTAAATTTAGTATTTAATTTAATAACAAATCAGTAAATTATTTTAATTTAATAATTTTATTAATAAAATATTTGATTTAGTGATTAATTGATTTATCATCTAATATTTAGTTGTTAATATTGTATTTTATACAATTATTAAGAATTAATTCCTATAATAAATAATATATAGTATAATAACATTATAATATGGAAGTAATGTATCACTATTATTTTTGAGGAATGATTGGGAAAGATGGTATTGAAGAAATGATATATATCTTATTTTGAAGAGATCATTTTGAAGAGAGATCATAGTGACTGATTGTTCATATTTATTGAGAAATGCCTGTTTAAATACCTTTGTTAAAAATTAAATGTAATACCTAATAGAATGGCTAAGTATGTATATTTTGGTATAGTTTTCTTTTGCCTATTTAATATATTTTATCCTTTTTTAAAGAATAGAATGGGATGTTACTATACTCAGCTAAAAGACCACATTTTCCAGCCATCCTTGCAGGTAGGTATGTATTAATATATACAAAGTACTCACCCATTTCAGGACAATAATGAACAAAAACAAACAAATAAGCAAAACAGAACCAGATTCAGTATACAATGAATACTATTCATTGTATTCACGTATTCATTCATAGTACATAGTATTCATTCATAGTACAGTGGGCAGAGGGGAGAGGGGGAGGTGGGAGGGGAGAGGAGGAGGCAAAGAAGGGGAGCAGTTTAGTCAAGGAACTAGTATGGAAGAACCATGGACACGGACAAGTGGGATTGACTTTGGGGGGAGTGGGTGGGTGGTGAATGGACAGAGGGAAGGAAAAGGGGATGGATGTAATAAAACAATAATAAAATTAAATTAAAAAAAGAAAAAATTAATATATACTAGGTAGATGTAGTGACATCTACAGACCATATTCTGACTGATTATACGAGGTCTGTTGAGAAAATATCAGGCCAATGTCAACATAATTAAAACAGTTTCTGCTGCTGATACTTTTGGGACATACCTTGTATATGTGTGTGAAACTTCAGGGAAGGCTCCTTCAATGGAGTTGATTCAAATGAGACATGCCCTTTCTTGCCCTTCCCCCTTTATTCTCCTTGCTGTGTGGAACTGGGAATGATGGTGGGAGCCCTAGCAGCCACCTACTTACTTTGAAAACGGAAGTTACTCTTTCTGAATGGTGGAGTAAGAAAAGAGTAGGAGCCGGGGTTCCCAAGACAGTGGAGCCTCTGTCTACACTCTGGACTGTCTTCCTTCAGATTTCTTTTATGTGTGAGAATAAATGTTCTTAAACTCCTCTATTTTAGGGTTTCTGCCTTATTCAGTGGAGTCAAATACTAACTGATATATAGATTTTTGAAACCACTAGAAGGAAAATAGAAACAGCAACTCAAAACTTAATTGGTTTTGGAAACATCAGCAAAACCCAAAACAAAACAAAAAAAAACAGACCCCCCCCCCAAAGAAATAGTGACCCCCCCCAAATATATGAGAGTCAAAAGTAAAATTTAGTTGTATGCTTTTTATGAGAGAGGCATCAAAAATGAATGAACACTGAAGGTTGAGCAATAAACCTGTGAATAAATTCATGTGAGGTAAATGCTAACCAAAAGAAAACAAGGTTAGCCATGCAGGTATCAGACAAAGTAGAATCAAGGCCAAGATCTTTAAGTGGAACAAAGAATGCCTCTTATATAGGAAAAAAACAAAAACAAAAAAACCAGGTACAAATTGCCAACAGTCATGAACCATTTTTGTTTTTTTAAGATTTTATTCATTCTTTTTAGAGAGAAGGATAGGGAGGGAGGAAGAAGGGGAGAGAAACATCAATGTATGGTTGTGTTTCTTTTGCCTTCAGCTGGGGACCTGGCTGGAGACCTGGCTTGCAACCTGGGTATGTGCTCTGATTGGGACCTGAACTGGGGACCCTTAGATTCCTAGGCTGGCATTCAATCTACTGAATCACACCAGCCAGGGGGAACAGTCATGAACTTTTATGTATCAGAACCACTTTGTCCTGAGGCAAATAAAACAAAATCTGTCAAGCATATAAAGAAGAAAACAACTATCATAGTAGAAAACATTTATAATCCTTGTCTCAAAAATCCCTCTAACATAGAAGAATTCAATAGTAGGACAAAAAAGCTTTATTATGGCTTTGCACATAATAAAGAATGAACATTATTTTCATCTCCCATGGGGCATTAAATATAGGACATTAATCAATGCTAGCTAGGACCTGAATGAAAATTTCAACAAGTCCCTAATATTGAAAATGTATAGGTCACATTTTCTGAAATAATGCAACATAAGTAGAATTAAAAATTGTAGTAAAATGTTTTTAACCACTTGGAAATATTTTTAAAAAACAATTTTCTCTCTCAGTCAAAAGAAAAACAATGTTCAATTACTGGCAATTTGGGAGATGGCTATTTGAGTTCTTCACATACTTTTTTTTTTTCTTTTTTAAGATTTTATTTATTATTCTTTTTAGAAAGAAGGGTGGGGAGGGAGGGAAAAAGGGAGAGAAGCATCAATGTATGGTTGCCTTTCACCTTCCTCCCGCTAAGGACCTGGCTAGAGACCTGGCTTGCAACCTGGTTATGTGCCCTGCCTGGGGAATCGGACCTTTGACCTTTGGGTTCACAGGCTAGCGCCTTATCCGCTGAGCCACTCCAGCCAGGGCTCTTGCCATCTTAATGTGTGTTGGAATCTAAAATATTTCTCAGAGAATTCTTCATTTTTAGTGATTTTTATTGCAAAATGAAATATATACAAAAAGTAAAGGATCAAAACATTTAACTTGAGACTAGAATATAAAAGCCAAATAAGCTAAAAAAAAAAAAAAAAAAAAAAAAGTTGGAGGGAAGAAGTAGATATAAACACAGAAACCATTTAAGTGGAAAACCGCTCACAGAACAACGTATGGTCCTTAAGCACCCTGCTTCCCCGGGAGGCAACTGCAGGGCAGTCTGCGTCTGAGGAGCCTGGAGACCTGCTGGCTCCTCTGTCTGCACTGTGTTTCCAGACCTGCAGCTCACCAGCGCTCCGGCTCCCCTGAGGCTTCATCCACTCCCCTCCTACTGCTCCTTCTTCCTTCATTTAAGACTTTGGCTCCTGGATCACAGTCTTGCTTTCCATCCCACATCTTACCAACATCCTAGATAATTTTCAATTTGGGAACCTCTTAGTTCTTTGACTTCTTCATTTCCAATAAATTTCATCTCAACGGCTTTGGCTGCATGTGGACCTAATTCATTACCTAAATTAGTTCCATTTATGGAATTTTAGTTGAAATAGCCCCCTTCTCCTGATCACAACTTCTTACTCCTAAGTCTCTGACATAGATATTTCTTTTTTATCTCTTTTTCACCTCCATCTTTCCAAGTGTCCACATTTTAACCCCAGAACCTGTGAATGTATTGTTACATGACGGGGGAATTAAGGTTGTAGATTGTTAAGTATGCTCATCCACTGACACAGAGATGGTGTGGTTATCCTGGATTATCTGGGTGGATCCAATGCAATCATAAGGGCCTTTAAAAGTGACAGAGGAAAGAGGGGAGGCAGAGTCAGAGGAGATGGAAGCAAAGGTTGGAGTGATGTGATTGATGACTTTGAAGAAAGGGGTCCACAAGCCAAGGAATGTAGGTAGCCCTGAGAAGCTGGGAGAGGCAAGGAAATGATTCTTCTTTAGAGCTTCCAAAAGGAATTTGGCCCTTCTGATGCTTGATTTTACCTAGTGAGACCCATTTCAGACATCAGATCTCCAGAAATGTAACATTTAGTGTATGTTGTTTTACACCACTAAGTTTGCAGTAATTTGGCCCTGACTGGTATGGCTCAGTTGGTTGGTCATTGTCCCACAAAACAAAAGGTTGTTGGTTGGATTCCCAACAAACCAGGGCATATGCCTGGATTGGGGGCCTGGTGCCTGGTTGGGGGTACCTGTAAGAGGCAATTGATCAATGCTTCTCTCCCTCTCATTTTCTCTACATTCCCCTCTAAATAAATAAATAAATAAATATCTTAAAAATATAAACTTGCAGTAATTTGTTATAGCAGTAAAAGGGAACACACTGAGATACATCTCTTTGGCAGACTACTTTGCCTCTCTTCTCTAGTGCAAAACCCTAAGCTGTTCTGAGTTTCTAGCCCCATTGTGCAGATGAGATTGTGATGGTTAGGCTGATGGAAAAGGGGAAGCATGTTAATCAAACTTGAGTGCAGAATCATAGAAATGATCAGGGATGTTAATTACAGCCTGTACAAGGAAACAGTAGCATCATGTACCTCCTTACCACTTTCCCTGAGTGCTCTTTTTCATGTGGTTTGAAGTCACTGGGTTACCCAGGAAGCTATACTGCTGTTATTTGAAGCTCAAACTCCTCATTTGTAAATAATGAGATTGGACCAGATGTCTCTCAGGCCACTGGAGCTCAGATCCTGGTCTTGACCTTCACTCAGTTAGTGTCCCCAACCTTACACTCTCTTGCCTTAGATATGGAGGCACACAGAGGTCCCAAGACAGGCTTCTTTCCAGCCATGTGCCGTGCACACACAACTTACCCAAGCTCTTGGCTCCTCATTGGACTGGAAAAGACTCCCATATAGAACATTTTCCCACAAACTGTATGTTTTTTCAGTATTTCCTGGATCCCAAAACATGAACTTTTAATGCAGAGGATGCTTCCTACTGGAGTGGAAGTGGAGGAAAAGTGTGGGAAACCTCTCGGGCTTTTTCAGCGTTTTTTTGCTGCAAATTGTTGCCATAGCCTATTTGGAACAGCAGAGGGCGCTGTTGGACAGCTAAAAGTTCATGTGTAAGTCTAGAATTTCAGTTTTGATATTTTTGTTAGTTATTCAAAAATGCGATTAATTTAGTTTGTAAAATACTTCAAATAAAAATATTAGAATAGTATAATGTAATGAACCTCATGTCACATACCCACTGTCCAGCTAGATCAGATTTTAAGGCATATGTATTTAATAAAGAAAATAAACAGTAAATACAGTTTAATTGCACCTTGAATGCTCTCCCTTTCCACCCCAAACTAGTCACTATTTTAATTTTTAAAAATTAATTAATTAACTAATTAATTTTAGAGGGAGGGGAAGAGAGAGAGGCAAAGAGGGAAAGATACATCAACGTATGGTTGCCTTTCACCTGCTTCCAGCTATGGACCTGGCTGGAGGCCTGGCTTGCAACCTGATTATGTACCCTGGCTGGGGAATCAAACCAGCGACCTTTGGGTTCATAGGCTGGCGTCTTATCCACTGTGCCACCAGCAAGGGCTATTTTAATTTTTAAAAATAAATGGTTTCACACTTTTGTTTCCTTATGAGAATTTTTGAGTCTTATCTCTGGTGATAAATGTACCCCAAGTTCCTTGTTTAAATCTCTGTCCAGGGATCCATTATATGAACATATTTCTAGTTTCCTGTTGGTGGATGTTTGACTTTTTATTTATTTTCCTTATTAAGAACGCCATCAGGTTATTTTTGTTCATGTTGTCTTGTGTGCATGGGCTAGGGGTATAGGGTCGTGTGATGTGAGCTCTTGTAACATTAATGCACACTGCCACGTTATGGAACCACAATGTTCAGTAGACCAAATGCTCTGTAACAGTGGGCCCACAAGGTATTTGATTTTCTCTTTGCTCCAACACTTTACATCATCAGGCTCTAAAGAATTTTCAAATATGATAGATATAAAAGTGGTTTTCATTGTTTTAATTTGCATTTCTCTAATTATTGATGAAGTTGAGCTTTTATTATATGTCGATAGGTCGTTTGAATTTCTTCTGTAAATTTTTTAATTAAACTTTTTACTGTCGTATGAGCACTTAACATATCTACCTAGTTAACAATTTTTAAAGTGTATAATACAGTATTGTTAACTAAAGGCAAAATTTACAGCAGATTTTTAGAATTCATCATTGTCTACCTGCTCATTTTATTTATATTTTTCAAGTCCTTGATCAAAAGTCATTTTCCAAGAGCCTCACCAGCACTGGTTATCTCTTGTAGCTTTGATAATGGCCATTTTGGCAGATGTGAGGTGATATCTCATGGTTTTAATTTGCATTTCCGTAATGATTAGTCACTTGATAGGTCCCTGGGTGGGTAGGGCTGACCCTACACTGTGACAGAGGGACTGGAATTGAGCCTCAGGCTGTTTCAGGTTTCACAACCAAGACTGAGGAATCTGGCTCCCGAGGCGAGAGGCTCGGAAGGGCTTGTTGATCATGGTTAGGGGAATATGGAAATGTTTTAGGATCTCTGGTGACAAGCTATTTCCTGCTGGGTCCCTGGATTGGCAGGTCTGATGACAGATGGGCTGTGAAGGGGTTGGAGCCAAGTATAGGGCCCTTTTAGGATCTCCAGGGGTGCAAACTGGTGTGTCTCCTGCAGGGCACCCCTCCCAGAGAGACTGTTTGCAGACTGGGACTGGGACAGGCTGGAGCCCAGTTTTAGGGCCCTTTCAGAATCTATGGTCCAACCCACACTGGTGGGCTTACCTCTCCAGCTTTGCAGACCGTGGCTGGAGAGCGACTAGAGCTGGTTAATGGGCCACTTTAAGATCCACAGTCAGGTCCAGTTCTGTCTGCTGTGACCTGACATGAGTAAGTGTGACTCCTCTGGTGTCCCTCGATGGTACTGGTGACAAGACTAAGTCAAAGGGGGTTGTATGTAGCTGACTCCTCAGGTATATGAAGCTGGTTCTGGGCCTGGAGCTGGGACCAGGGTTAGAAAGTCAGCCTCCCAGGTGTGGGCCTGCATTCTTTTTTTTTTAAGATTTTATTTATTATTTTTAGAGAGAGGGGAAGGGAGGGAGGCAGAGAGGGAGAGAGACATCAATGTATGGTTGCCTTTCATCTGCCTCCAGTTACAAACCTGGCTGGAGACCTGGCTTGCAACCTGGTTATATGCCCTGGCTGGGAATTGAATGAGTGACCTTTGGGTTTGCAGGCTGGCATCTATTCACTGAGCCACCAGCCAGGGCTGGGCCTGCATTCGTAAAATGACTGGTCTAGGTCTTGAACTGTGTGGGAGTTTCATAGCCTCCAACCTGGGTTCCAAAGCTCCCACAAAGGCATTTTACTCATAGGTAACAATGAATTATTGTTGTTGAGAAGGGCTATGAGAACAGGCTGTCTTATTTAGCCATGTTGTTGATGTCACTTATAGACAGTTTTCTTCTTGACTCTAAGTCCCCTGAACTCGCTCTTCTTAGAGTATGAATTTAGAAAATTGTAATTTTTACAACTATAAGTTCTTTCTGCATCTTTGAGATGCAAATATTTTAAATAAGTTTTTGTCAGTTTTACAAGCCAGGACTCTCCAGGACCTGGGAACCACCTCTTTGAAATGTAACCGTTAAGGAAGAGAGAGCCTCTATCTCCCTGTCTCTGGAGGGTAGGAACCTTCATGAAGATGTAAGAAAATATATTTTCTCTTGGGTAAGGTCAGTTAACACACACATAGATGGCTTGACATTTCTGTCATCCCAGCCCTTAAAAACTTTCGAGGCCTTTGTTTCAGCAGATTTGAGCTCAGACTGAGAGTGTCCTTCCCACCATATTGCAATAGACTTAAATCAAGTTGTCCTTGCCTGTGTAATTTTGTCCAGGGTGATTTTTAAATTGGTTACTTAAAAAAAAAAAATGATGACCAGATAAAAACTGCATGATGGCCAATTTGTGAAGTTATAATACATGTATATGTACATGTACATAAAGACATGGATGAAATATGATTATAAAAATGAAAGTAATAGCAAGTTTAAATGGTAGGATTGGGATTTCTGTTGTCCTTTAATTCCTTTCTTATTTTTGCTTATATTGATTGAAATTTTTACAGTGAACATTTATTACTTATGCTGCCTTAAATATGGGTCAAATAAATAGTACTATTATTTTACAGGCATACATTCTAAATCAGTTAAGAGACAGAAAAGACCATAACCAGGTAAGCTTGATTACTGATAAAGTTGATATGGAGTATTTCACATACATGCACAGGTGGATGGACTTCCTAATTTTGATCTCCAGGATTAGACAGATTTACACCCAAAGGCAGCATTGAACTTTCATGGGCCTCCCTGCTGTAGAAGCCTTTCACAAAATTTGGTACAGGAAGGGGGCAGAGTTTATTGTGTATTTTATGCAAGCAACTAAATTTCAAAAGAGAGGTGAGAAGAAGGAGGTAGGTTGAGCAATCTCTGTTATACTTTTTAAACTCACAAATCAGATGAAATCACCCTATCCACCCTCAGGAGTGAGCGAGAGTGCTGTGCATGGCCAGAACCTAATCCACAAGAGGAAACAGCAAAAACAGGAAAGAAATATTTCCGCCTTGTGCTAGGTGTTCCCACTATCCATCTTTTGCTCTTTGTTAGTATTAAAACTCCTAAACTTAGCTGAGCCACTGGCCACCCAGAAGAAAGGCTACATTTCAAAAAAAAAAAAAAAAAGAAAGGCTACATTTCGCAACCTCCCTGGTAGGTAAGGTGTGTTTATGAGATTAAATGTGGCCAGAGTGAGGTAAGTGGAAGAGGTATTGCGCAATTTGTAAAGTTTCCTTAAAAGATGGCGCATGACTTTCTCTTTTCTTTTCTTCCTGTTGCTTATAATGTGGGTGTGATAACTGAGGCTGAAACTATTATTTTAGGGAGTGTAAATTAGTCCCTAAATGCATGGTGAGGACTACAGGGCAATAGGATAAAGAACCCTGGGTTTATGATAGAGGATTGATGATGCAATTGAGAGAGAGGGGCTAGGGAGAGAGAGAAAGGACATAAAGGATATGTCTAGCATGCTTAAGCCACTGTTTATTCATTTGTTTGCTTATTTCATGCTAGACCCAGTCCTAACTATTAGAACTTGGTACTTGAGAATGGGAAGATGCATCAGACAGAAATATGACATTGGCTTGAGGACTGTCATGGGTGGCAAGTACCTAATTTCGCAGGAAGAAAGTCTGAGGGCTACTATTACTCAGTGACAACACATTTGAAAAGAAAACTGCCACAGCTAGAAAGCTAACTGCCTGCCAACTAAGGATGTGGTAGTAGTGAAAATGCTGGGAAAATACAGTGTTAGTGCAGGTTGGCTGATGCTTGCCACTTTCATCAGTCCTAGAAGACAGATGAATTCAGACTAAAGCTCACCATTCTGCAAGCAGAGATAGAAGGAGCTGCAACTCTGTGGGAGACGCTCTCTGCCTGAGGCTTTTAATTTAAATGTACTGAAGTCTGGAATTTGGAAAAGATAATCACTATTCTTTCCCCAAAAGAAGCAGCGGGTGTGAAGAGGCAGCCTAAGCGGGAGATAAAACCATGGCCTTGGGCTTTTATTTGCACCCCTGTTAAGGGTTTTCTGCTGGACAGTTAGAGCCAGTGCAACAGCAAAGATCAAATTAAGGATGCTGCCTTTATGCTAAAACAATGGGTCTTTTTTTTTTTTTTTTTTAATGAAGACTTTAGATAGTTGCCATTAGCTTCATAGAGAGAGGCACAGGTAGAGGAGAGAGGTTAGTGAATACAGAGCAGAGTCTACAGATTTAAACACTATGTGCAGACACGCTTGATTGTGGGGTTTTGGCACATGAGATGTCTGGAACCTACCAGAGGCAAGCAGATTAAATCTCTGCTAAGTTTTCAAAGGAATTATATTGATTTAAAAAGACATAGATGTCTCTCTCCCTCTCTGCCTCTCTCCTACCCCTCTCTCTAAAAATAATAAAGATAAAAACTTAAAAAAATAAAAGAAAGAAAGAAAGAAAGAAAGCTTTGTAAAACCCTGTTTTGTTCCATCCTAAAGCTCACAAACAGCTGGAAGCTGTGTAGCTCCCAAGAAGGCAATGCAGTAATGCGCCACATAATGACATGTTGGTCAGTAATGAACTGCACATATGACAGTAGTCCCATTAGATTATAATGGAGCTGAAAAAGTCCAATCACCTAGTGATGTCCTCACCATCATAACAGGTAGGGCACACATTACTCGTGTGTGTGTGGTAATGCTGGTATAAATAAACCTACAGCACTGCCAGTCATATAAATGTATAGCACGTACAGCTACGTGCAGTACATAATACTTGATAATGATAATTAGTGACTGTTACTGGTTTACATATTTACTGCACTATACTTTTAACTGTTATTTTAGAGTGTACTTTCTCCTGATAGAACATTTTTGCTGTATCCAATGTATACCATGTTGGGCTGGCAGCAACCTCATGCATCTCATGTTTACCATGTGTCTTAATTGCATCATTTTCTCTTGTGCTTGATTTAAGCTTGTGTTGTTTTGTGCAATAAAGAGCTGCGCAGGCCTGCAGCCCAGAAGCAATAGGCTGTACCATGTAGCCCAGGTGTGCACTTTATGATGTTCGCACAAAGGCAAAATCACTAAGTACTTAGTTCTCAGAAGATATCCCCCTCGTTAAACAGCGCATGGTTGTGTTTTCTGATGTGTGTCTTGGTTTTGGCTATGGAACATGATTAACCAGGGAGAACAGACTGAATAGGACAGTGGACAAGGGAATCACTACATAAGAGCAGAATCGGGGGAAGACCGGGAATCAAAATAAGGACTTACTTTACTACCAAAGAACAATGGAATTAGTTAATTGGTGGACTAGTGACTCCACCTTTTTATCACATCATAAATTTAATTGCAGTTAACCTATTTTTTTACTCCTTAATTGTCTGCTGGGTATGTTTGGAGTAGATGAGGTCCTGTAGCTTATAGACTGTTAGATCACAGAGCCAGATCTGGCCCTAATTAAGAAAAAGTGCACCACCCAGAAATCCTGGACTTTGTGCTGGAAGCTGTGCCTGGTTGGGGCTTGATTGTTGCCTTTTTTGATGAGGGTGTGTGTGTGCCCTTTAGGGAAAGAAAGGGCGTACACAGATAGATGGGAAGGCAAAGAGACAGATGGTGGTAGAGATTGCAAGTTATCCCTTTATACCCATTCTTCCCTCTTCCTCAGTGATCGACTCTTCAGTGTTAGCTGGACACTTGGTTGCTGGATCTAAGGATGATTTGCCAGCTGCCATTGCTGCTATTATGGGCACAAGACCAAGTTCTGGCCAAGAATATACTCATATACATGGAAGCGGTTAGTGCATCAGCGGAGCAATGCCCTTACAGGAGAGAGTGGGAGTCCCTTCTTTCCCCCTTTCTCCTTTCTACTGGCCCAATGACACCACGTCAACTGGAAGTGGGAGGGGTATCGTTAGCCAGGAGGGAAGGTAGAATCCACAGGACGGTAGAGCCCTGTACAGTCATGCTTAGCCTAGGGAAAAATGTATTTTTGGATCCAGTTCTGACTAATATACATTCCTTCTCAAATATATATAGTTCTTTAAAAATTCACCACAGGATTTAAAAAAATGACCAAACAACCAGCTACGAGCACCATTACCATCATCAACATCCGAAGGAGCCAGTTTGGAGAAGAGACAGTTTAGAAGGTGAAAGTAAGGATTTGAATGTTGTACACGTTCAATTTGACTCTCAAGAGAGACAACAAAGCGGTGTTCTCTCTCTGAGACCTTCTTATTTGAGTAAAAGCACGTGGTATACTGTTTGGGACTTGGGAGCAGGGTTGCTTTGCAATTTGACTGGCAATTCCACAGCAGGACTGTGTCCCCGAGGTCACCTGGATCCATCCCAAAGGATGTACATTTTCCCCAGTGTCTGGTATTTGTCATTAGCAAGCTTTTCTTTTCTTCAACATCAGGCATACATTGCATTTACAAGCAGGCAGAATAGTTTAATTCAGCACATAATAATTTAAATGCCACATAAATGTCACATAAAGGATAAGTATTTTAAACAAGTTGTAGTTATTCATCCAGTTATGATGCTATATAACAGTAGATGTGATAACAACAATGTAATGCTGGCCATTTTAATTATAGATGTGTCTCATATTCTATGTATATTAAAAATTCTCTATATAGAACACATTATTCAAATGAAATTATCATACCACATTGAAAAGTACAATATTAAAAAATACTTGAAGTGTTTAAATGTCGTAAACATTTAAATATATATGGAAACAAACCTTATATTATCCTTGGTTTCAATTTAAATTTTACTCTGCAATGTGGTATAAAAAGAAGTTGAAAGTCGAGCTCCACTGTGAGCTTTGGTGGGTGAGGGACCCAGAGCTCTGCTCACACACCCCAGTTCTGGTCTGTGTTCCTTCGGGGGGTCTCACTGGGTTGCCCAGAGTCTGGGGGTGCAGTTAGGTATAAGTCTCTCTAGTATTATGCCTTCCGTTAATATAGGAGAAGACTGCAACCCAGAAAAAGAAGTTATGGTTTTTTAATTATATCATCACTTTCTTTAATTTTCACCCCATTAGGGCAATGAGAATCCTTACTGTGATTCTCAGATGGGTCTCAGGAGTTCTGTAGTGTTATGACAGAAAGTGCCTATGTTGCTCTTTAATTTGTTTAGTGAACTTAATAGACAGCTTGCAAATGGAGGAGGGATGGTAAAGGGAGAGGAGAGGTAACAAATGAGAAGGAAAGTGTGTTATTCTTTTTTTTAAATTTCATTATTTTTAGAAAAAGGGGAAGGGAGAGAGGCAGAGAAGGAGAGAGACATCAATGTATGGTTGCCTTTCACCTGACTCCAGCCACAGATCTGACTGGAGACCTGGTTTGCAACCTTGTTATGTGCCCTGTCTAGGGAATCGAATAGTGTTATTCTTTACTGAAAGTAAGCTGATAAGAAAATATCTTTATTCCTCTCTTTCCTACTTTTATTAAACTATACTTTTCAAAAAGTTAAAAACAACCCATAGTTCTCATTCAATACAGTATGAGAATATACAATAGATTTACTTAACTCATCAATAAGGGAACTAGCTAGATAGGAGGCACTAGTTTGTTTGGTAAATTAAACTAAAAATGGTGGAATAAGATTGCAAAATTAGATATAAAACTGGTTAATGTCTTACAGGACACAATCTTTGGGGTTATTTTTGCTGTAGAACAGAAACATCATTTACAATGTACCAATCTTCTCCAAATTAATATCTAACATTACACAGCATGGGCCATACTCAACAGTAAACAGTAATTCAGGCAACACTTACTTATTCCTTAGAAAATCTGATGATTTTTAGGTGGGCTTGTTAAACAATGTCCTAGTATGACTTGGAAAGTGTACACACTTTCCTACTTTCATTAAGCTGTGAAGGAACTAGCTAGATAGGAGGGACAAGTATGTTTGGTAAATTAAAGTAAAAATGGTGGAATAAGATTGGTAAATATGGACCTCCCTGTCTTGTTCCCGATCTTAAGGGAAACACTTTTAGTTTTTGTCCATTGAGTAGGATGTTGGCTGTGGGTCAGAGAAAGGCCAGTACCATATGATTTCATTTATATGTGAAATCTAATGGACAAAATAAACTAACAAACAAAATAGAAGAACTCATAGATACAGAGAATAAGCTGTCAGCTGTTGGAGGGGAGTGGGGTTAGGGGGCTGGAAGAAAAAGATGAGGGGATTAAGGAAAAACAAAACCCAACTCAGCCCTGACTGGTGTAGCTCAGTTGGTTGGACATCATCCCACAGAGAAAAGGTCACTGGTTTGATTCCTGGTCTGGGCATATGCCTGGGGAGTGAGTTCAGTCTCTGGATGGGGTGCATTTGAGAGGCAACCTTTCAATGTTTTTCTCTCACATCAATGTTACTCTCCTTCTCTTTTCCTTCCCTCCCCATCTCTCTAAAAATAAATAAATAAAATCTTACAAAAGAAAACAACTTATAGATACAGACAACCGTATAGTGATTACAGGGCGGGGTGGAGGGAGGTAGAAGAGGGTATGGGGGGGATAAATGGTGATGGAAGGAGACTTGACTTGGGGTGGTGAGCACACAATACAATATATAGATGATGTATTGCAGAATTGTATACCTGAAACCTATATAATTTTGTTAACCAATGTCAACCCAATCAATTAAATTAAAAATAAAAACTATTATTTTTAAAAGATTATTTATTTTTAGAGAGGGGAAGGGTGTGAGAAAGAGAGGGAGAGAAACATCAATGTGTGGTTATCTCTTGCACACCCCCACCTGGGGACCTGGCCTACAACGCTGGCATATGCCTTAACTGAGAATCAAACTAGTCATCCTTTGGTTTGCCAGCCAGCACTTAATCCACTGAGCCACACCAGTCAGCACTAAAAATATTATTACAGGTTGAAAAAAAATCAAGTTAGAGCTATTATTCTATTTGGTTTGAACATAATTACATGACAACTTCTAAATTATCTCCTACGGCAGGTAGAAAAATAGTGAAAGTGGCTCATTATTTTCTCATTTTCAGCCAGTAATTTTAATTACATTGTGCTTTATTACTTTTTGAACAAACAATTGAAGGGCATGAACCAGACATGATGGTTATAATTGCATGAACTGCCTTATTGCTTTTACGGTTTATAAATATTTCTTCAGCCAACTTCACAATAGCTGGGTGAGACCCAGAAATCTCTCTGAAAGTAAGTGTGGAGAGCAAGATGAATTTATCATGGGTCCACCTTGCTGTCCATGTATCAGATGCTATAAGGTACTAAAGCAGAACACTGAATATCATCAGTAAAATAGAATTCAATGACATTTTCTGCAGAGAACTTTGTATCTAAAATCTAAAAGTTGTTCTTCAAAAACTCAAAATGATTATCAGGATGTTTCAAGGTCTCAGGGGCTCTCTCCCAGGGATCAGTCAAGGGCCAGTCTTTTCTTTAAACTGTGCAGGCAGGGTTTGAACACTGCAAGCCTGCTGAGTTAACCTTTCATGGCACACTTGCAGAATGTATTCTTTCAACAGAATGCTTATGGGAAGGTTGGCAATGCCTCTGATATGACACATTATTTGTATTACTGATGTTGTTAGGTTATTAGCTGTGAAGTTACTCATGAGACAGTTTGGTCATTGGTTATCTGAGACTCAAAAATATCAGAAATGGAAGTAGGTATTTGGATAAAGGCTGAGGCTGAAGTCAAAGTGGAAGAGCAGATTCAAAGAAAGAGAAGAGGTCCTTAGTTTCTATAGATTCCACAGCTGCATCTTCCTCCTGTTCCTCAGCCCCAATGCCTGAAGGCCTGAGTAACTATTTAACAGACACGTATACTCTTACATATGTGCATCTACTGGAATATTTAAAACCCACTTCTCTTTCCCTTAGATGATTGGCCTTCCTGGAATGGTGAAATAGTGGAGCATTAAGATGATATAAATTATGTTAGGAAGAACAGAAAAAACCAGAACCCTATTGCAACCCAGTCATTCCTCCAGTCCTTAGAGATCATAAGGGGCTATATGTACACAGGAGAAATAAAGCCAAGGAAAAGCAAAATGAACATCAGTGCAATTCTTTATATTTAACCAGGACTCTGGTGGCCAATTCCAGGGGCAGGACTCTAGTAGTTAGGCAGGATCACATAGTTCACTTGTTCAACAAACTTTTAATGAGTGCTGACTACATATCAAGCATTGTTTGATAGGATGGAGATACAGGGAGTGTCATAAACAGCTGGCTAAGTAAGGAGACTGATTGTATTCAGGCTGTTGCAGTGAGAGCCCCTGCCCTGTCACCCTGTTGCCCTGGGTAAAGATATGTGCCAGCAGGGTGCTTTAGCCTTAGATATAACAGGGAGGAGAAAACAAGTTGAGGGGGAAGGGGTTGATTTGTAGTTTCAGTAGTTTTGAAAGCAGGGAAGTCCACTCAGCGATATGAGTAGAGAATGTGTTCCCTTGTGTTAGATATTATGAGGAGACAGTGAGGGAAGCTGGGGCTCTGAGTTGGGCTCTGTCAGCAGGTTGGGCAAATGCAGAAAGCCTGCGTTTGACCCTGTTGAGTGAACGAAGCCAAGCTCCTGCCGTCACAGAGATTGCATTCCGGTGGAGGAAGACAGACAATTAAACTAGTAAACATAGGAGAGGTCTATCCTGAAAGTATCGAGCCACTGTCAATATAATTAAATGTTTGTGCTTAATACTTTCAGGACAGACCTCATATAACTATGTAATATTTCAAGTGGTTAGGTGCTTTGAAGGAAGGCAGAATCAGAGACCATATGACATTTTTCTTCATGGTGTTATGATTAGAGAAGAATTCCCCGAGGCGATGACATTTAAAGAGTGATCTGCAGGAAGTGAAGGATTGGAGATGAGTGATCCAGGGAGGAGAAACAGGAATATAAACCCCCTGGGGCAGAACATGCCTTTCCAGTGTGAACAAGAACAAGGAGGCCGCCCTGGCTGGGACAGGTGAGAAAGGGGGTTTGGACAAGATCAGAGGAGTGGCTGGAGGCCAGATCACATGGGGCTTGTGAAGCCAGTGGAGGCTTCTCGAGTGAGCTCTCCATAAGCTCAAAGGCACATATGAAAAATTCTGATGTTGTTATACCACACCAGAAATAACCAGTAGAAATTGAATGAGTGGTATCTGCCGGAAGAGGCCTGTTTCTCTATTAGCTACTGGATCCAGGTAGCATCCTAAAATCTGACCAATCATAGCTATATTCCTTGTTTGGGGTGAGAGTAAAGAAGGGGGTATAAAGTATTCACTTTAATTTTTTTCCTGGAGTTGAACAAATTGATGATTGACTTACTATGTGCCCAGGGATTAAGCTAAACAACTTACATTGTTGAATTAGCTTGATTCTCAGACACCCTCTAAATTAGGTGCTATTAGTAACCTCATTCTTCAGATGTGTAAATTGGGGTCAAGAGAAATTAAATAAGTTGCCTAAGGTCTTCCAGTGGCCAGGTTCATATTCAAATGCAGGCAATGTGGTTCTAGTTGATGCTGTGGAACATCAGTGACATTACTTATATACCCACCTTAGACTAAATCAATTGACCATACAGCTTCTTTGACCCAGAAAAGCTTATGGGTGTGTCAGGGTAGAACTTAATTCAGTTAGTTTCAGCACAATGCAATAAAACGTCACCTCTGCTTTTTTCCACTTCCTGTTTTCACATTTGGAGGCAGTGTCTCAACTTTGGGCACCGCACAGTTTCATAGTGACCACCAGATGGCAGTAAAACACAAATACAGTGCCAGGAATGTTAAAATGCCCTGTATCCGACAATCTTGTTTTCCTCCCAGTTTCCTGCTCCCACACAAAAATAACACCTACAGAGTTATTAACAGATATTAACTATCAATAATGCTTACTTTTTTCCCTTAGTTACAGCCTCGTGACTCTTCCAGTGGCCTCGTCTGCCTCAGGGCCTGGGCTACTTCCACTGGTTATGTTTTCACATCCAGCACTTATATATCAACTTAACGGGGAAACGCAGCCTAACTATTGGGAAACTGCAATGTTTCATTTTCCAAAGAACTGAATCTGAAGTGCTATTATTTTTCACCCCCAGGGATTTACTGAGACCTCCTTCTTCCCAGTTTTGGCTTTTCCCCTTTCCTTTGGTTCCAGGAATCCTGACAATTCGAATGCTGAAATTAATGTGGGTGCTGTCCACGGACACCACCATGGTCTCACCTCACTGGCACTCTTTCCTATTCATCTTCTTGAAGGACCGTGAAAATATTGAAGCGTGTCCTATTATTTATGACAGCTGCCATAGCCTTTAAGGAGGTTTACATGTCAGAGAAACCTGAAATATTCAGCCTTGGTCAAACCACCTTTCTTTTAAGCAGAGCTCCTTAGGGAGATAAAGCTACAAAGGAGTCAAGAAAAACAAGAAACAAGGGTTTTGGTTCATGGTTAAGAAATTTCTTGAGGGAAACTATGGGTGGTGAACACACAATACAATATACATGTGATGTATTACAGAATTTTACACTTGAAACCTATTTAATTAACCAATATAACCCCAATGAGTTCAATTAAAAGTATATGTAAAAGAAATTTCTTCATACTTAAGACCTGTTTCCCCTATTTTCTAGCCTTACCTAAGACCTGGTTCTCTCTTGTAGACCCTCAAAGTGGAGACTGTTCATAATCCCACATTCCATGTTTAAATGAAGAATCTCCACTTACTGGTACCAACTTTCCCTTCCTCATTTTCAGACTTCCCTGTCACACTGCGAAGAAGTCAGTACCTGCTTACAGTCATTATCCCTAATTTAAGCCCTGATACCATCACCTGATCCTCCAATCTCTGTTTCAGTCCTCTGCTTCATCCAATCTACTGTTTATTCATTCTAGTGTAGTCTTCATTTAAGATATTGTTTCCTTTATTTCTGACTGGTTCCTTTTATGTTTCTATGTCCTTTTCAATATTTGCTATTTCTATATGTTTAAATTATATTTTATTGATTATGCTTTTACAATTGTTCCAATCCCCCCCCCCCTTTTCCCCCTACCTAATACCCCCAACTCCCCCAGGCAATCCCTAAACCTTGGTTCATGCCCATGGGTCATGCCTATAAATTCTTTGGCTTCTCTATTTCCTATACTGTATTTTACATCCCCAGAGATATTTTGTAGCTACTGGTTGATACTTTTTAATCCCCTCACCACTTTACCCATTCCCCCACACCCAATCCTGTCTGCCAACCATCAAAACTCTCTAAAAAGCTACTCAACCTAATAAGTGAATTTGGCAAAATATCTGGATACAATGCCTGTATCCAGAAATTGAAGGCATTTTTGTATACAACAATGAAACATCAAAGATAGAAAGTAGGAAAAAAATCCCATTTATTATGGCAATGAGAAAAATAAAGTACATAGGAATAGACTTAACCAAGAACGTAAAAGACCTGCACTCAGAAAACTACAGAACACTAAAGAAATAAATTAAGGGGGATACAAATAAATGGAAGCATATACCATGTTCATGGATGGCAAGAATTAACATAATTAAAATGTCCATACTACCCAAAACAATTTATAGATTCAATGACAAACCAATGACATATATATTTTAAAGGTTTTACTTATTATTTTCAGAAAGAGGGGAGGGGAGAGAGGCAGAGAGGGAGAGAGACATCAATGCATGGTTACCTTTCACCTGCCTCCAGCTATGGACCTGGCCTGCAACCTCCTAATGACATATTTCACATATCTAGAACAAATATTTAAAAAATTTACATGGAGCCAGAAATGACCCTAGATAGCCTCAGCAACCTTGAGAAAGAATAACAAAGTAGGAGGAATCACAATACCTGATATCAAGTTATATTATAAGGCCACTATAATTAAAACAGTCTGGTACTAGCATAAGAATAGACATATGTATCAATGGAACAGAATAGAGAGTTCTGAAATAAACCCAGATATCTATGGTCAATTAATATTTGACAAAAAGGGCAGTAGTATAAAATAGAGTAAAAATAGCTTCTTCAACAAGTGGTTTTGGGCAGACTGGTTCAGCCACTATGGAAAACAGTATGAAATGTCCTCAAAAAACTGAGCATGGAACTGCCTTTTGACCCAGCAATTCCACTGCTAGGACTATACCCAAAGAATCCTGAAACACCAATTCAGAAGAACCTATACATCCCTATGTTCATAGTGGCACAATTTATAATAGCCAAGTGTGGAAATAACCTAAGTGCTCATCGGTGGATGAATGGATCAAAAACTGTGGTACATTTACACAATGGAATACTACACACAGAAAGAAAAAAGGAAGACAACATGGATGGAACTGGAGAGTATTATGCTTAGTGAAATAAGCCAGGGGGCAAAAAACATATGATCTCACCTAATACAGGAAACTAATGAACAAAACAAACAAATGAGCAAAACAGAACCAGGAACAAGGAACAAACTGACAGTGATGGTGGGTAGGGGTGGTGAAAAGGAGGGGAGGAAGGGGAAGGGTTTAGTTGAGGAACTAGTATAAATGACCCATGGACATAGACAACAGGGTGCAGATTAACTCCACAGAGAGGGCATGGGGTGAGTGGGGCAGGGGAGAACAATGGGGGGAAAATGGAGCAACTGTAATAAAACAGCAATAAATAATTTAAAAAATAAAAGCAAGCAAACAAAATGTTCTCTGTAGCTATGATCTGTCTCTATTCTTCTTGTTTAGTTTTTTTTTTTTAATTCAGTTGTTGATAAGTATGTGCTTATTACCATTTTATTGTTCATAGTTTTGATCTTCTTTTTCTTAAATAAGTCACTTCAGCCCAGGCTGATGACACAGTGGATAAGGCATTGGCCTGCAAACCCAAAGGTTGCTGGTTTAATTCCCAGACAGGGCACATAACCAGGTTGCAAGACAGGTCTCCAGCCAGGTCGGTAGCTGGAGGCAGGTGAAAGAGACATTGATGTCTCTTTTCCGCTCTGCCTCTTTCCCTTCCCCTATCTCTAAAATTAATAAATAAAATCTTTTTAAAAAGACTCTATCTTTAAATAACTCCTTTTAACATTTCATATAATAATGATTTATTGATGATGAACTCCTTTAGTATTTTTCTTGCCTGAGAAGCTCTTTATCTGCTCTTTGATTCTTAATGATAGCTTTGCTGGGTAGAGCAATCTTGGCTGAAGGTCCCTGCTTTTCATGACTTTGAATAGTTCTTGCAGTCCCTTCCAGCCTGAAAAGTTTCTTTTGAGAAATAAGTTGCCAGTCTTATGCGAACTCCCCTGTAGGTAATTAATTGCTTTTCTCTTGCTGATTTTTTTATATTTAAATTTGGCATTTTAATTATGATATTCCTTGCTGTGGACCTGTTCGCATCCATCTTGTTTGGGACTCTCTGTACTTCTTCGACTTACATATCTATTTCCTTAACCAAATTAGGAAGTTTTTCTTTCATCACTTTTCAAGTAGATTTTCAATATGTTACTCTTTCTCTTCTCTTTCCGTAACCAAATTAGGAAGTTTTTCTTTCATCACTTTTCAAGTAGATTTTCAATATGTTACTCTTTCTCTTCTCTTTCCGGCACCTCTATAATATGACTGTTGGTACACTTGAAGTTGTCTCAGAGGCTCCTAACACTATCCTTGTTTATTTGGAATATGTTTTGTTCTTGTTCTGATTGGTTGTTTTTGTTTCCTATGTTTTACATTATTGACTTGATTCTCAGCTTCATCCACTGTACTGTTAATTCTCTGTAAATTGTTCTTTATTTCAATTAGTGTATCCTTCATTTCTGGTGGGGCCTTTTTTATGCTATTGAGGTTCTTACTAAGTTCCTTAAGCATCCTTATAACCAGTGTTTTGAATTCTGCATCTGATATACTGCTTATCTCTATTTTGTTTTGTTCTTTTTCTGGGGTTTTGATCTGTTCTTTTATTTGGGCCATGTTTCTTTGTCTCCCCATTTTGGCAGCCTCCCCATGTTTGTTTCTATGTATTAGATAGAGCTGCAATGGCCCCCTATCTTGGTAGCATGGCCTAATGTAGTAGGTGTCCTGTAGGATCCAGTGGCACAGCCTTCCCTATCATCCAGGGTGGGTGTTGAAGGTGTGTGCTCTGTGTGGGCTGAGTACATCCTTCTCTTGTAGTTGAGCCTTGATTGCTGTTGGCATATAATTTGGAGGGATTTACCCAGGCCAGTCAGCTTCAAGGACTAGCTGTGACCTCTGACCACCAACCTCCATCCTTTGTGAAAGATCAACTGTTTAGGGGCATGGTGGTGGTGCTTTGATGTGGTCTGCAGCTATTCACTGGGTGTGCAGGCTCTGGGGTTTCCTGAGTGGCATAGGTCAGGTTCAGTCACTACCTGTTTTTAGCCTGGAGCCACCCAGCCTGAGCTACCAAGCAGCCTGCAGATAGCTGCTACTTGTGCTGGGCTTGGAGGCTTCCAGGTGAAGCCAAACTGTGATCTAAAGCTGGCTGCTGCTATGCTAGGTCTGGGGGTACTTAGCCATCGGTATGGAAGCTGGAGGCTTCCTGAGGCCGGCTGTTGCTTGTTGTTTTTTCAGAGGGTTTAGGAAAATATGATACCTGAGCTCAGACCAGCCATTCATATGGAAAAAACACTCTTAATAGTTTGGGTGGGCCATAATTTGAGTGAGGTAGAGGCTCAGGGAATCATCAAGATGAAGCCAACTGTGTTAGCCAGGTTGATGGACTCTCAGGATACGACCTCCACCTGTCAGCTCTGTGGCTCTGTTGGGGGAGGGCTCAGAAAAGGAGCAATGACCATTCCTGACTTTCAGCCTGTGAGAGAGCTGTCCCCCAGCTCTTGCGCTGATGCCAGCTATTTCAGTTCCTCCCTGTGTGCCACTCGTGCCTTTTAAGCTGCCATCCTGGTGCTGGAACTCAGAAGGAGTGAGTCTGAGTAAGTCTGTGTGCAGCCCTTTTAAGAGGAACTGCTTAGGATTCCGGTAGTTACTTTCATTGACTCCAATCCTGCTTTTTTTTTTTTTTTAATAGCTGGAAGTTATGGGGGCTTATCTTCCTGGCACAAGAACCCTGGGATGGGGGGTTTGGTGTGGGGCTGCGACTCCTCATTTGTGAGATATCCCTCCAGAATTTTAATTCATTACACGTAGGTGTGGGGCCAGCCTGATCCACATTTCCACATCTCCGCGTCTCCTACCCGGATGGATATGGTTTCTTTCGTTCTGTAGTTGTCAGACTTCCATTCAGCTAGATTTCTGGCAGTTCTGACTGATGACTGTTCTATAGTTTAGTTGTAATTTTGATGTGGTTGTGTGTGGAGGTGAGCAGTGTTTGCCTACACCACCATCTTGATTGGAAGTTGGGTCTACTTGCTATCTCTTTGTTGAAGTTTTCACTAAATTCCTTGAGCATCTTTATTTTGACCTCTATATCTGGTAAGTTGTTTGCCTCCATTTCACTTAGCTCTTTTAAAATTTTTTCCAGAGATTTGTCCTCTTCTTTCATCTGGGGTTTCTTTGCCTCTTTATGTTTATTTCTATGTATTAGGTTGATCTGCTATGACTCCCAGTCTGAGCAGGGTGATTTTATGTAGCAGGTGTCCTTTGGGACCCACTGGTGCATTCTTCTTGATCACCTGGCCTGGATGATCCAGGACTATTGCTTGTGTGGGTTATGTGGGCCCTTCTATGGTCATTGAACCTTAATTATTATTGGGCTGTTCATGTGTTGGGTTGACCCTCAGGCTGGATGACTGTGAGGATCAAACCTGACCACATTGTATGAGCTGCTGTGCGGTTGGTGAACACATGAAGCAGAATTCATTTCAATAGTGTCTGGTGCCTGCCAAGATCTCCCTTTGGATAGCCCACTTGTGAAACTAATTGGATCTTACCCTGTGCTGCCTGAAGCTTGCTACTGGGTGCATTGGTTCTGGGACATTTTGGGAGGGATGCTGGTGCAGACCAATGTCAGATGTTGTTTGTGACTGACTCTTGGCAACCTGTTTGCAGCAATCTTGATGCAGCTTTTTTTGGTAAATTCTTTGTTATCAGGCTTTTATTCAGCTAGTCTTTAGTTGGTTATTCAGGTTGATTGTTCTTATTTTAGTTGTAATTCCAGTTTGGTCCTGGGAGGAGGTGAGTGTAACAGCCACCTAATCTCCCACCATCTTGGATCTCAGTTAAGTGATGTTTTTAACATATAACTTCCAAGGAATCCAAAGAATTGAGTGACATTGTTAAAATAAAAGTGTATTCTTTTCTACCAGTTAGCTTATTTGAAAACATTATGTTAGTGCTCATAAATAAAATTAAAAAGAGAAATGGTATCGATGCTGAACCATTCTTGGATACATAAATTAATTGGAAAAGGCCCATCTATGAAATGCATTGCCAATTATATACTTTTTATGTTTGGTATTTGTCAAGATTTATAACTTACATGTACTACTTTGATCAAGAGTGAATAAATAAAATTTGTAACAATAACTTCAGAAGTAAATTTTTAAAACTTTGGACTTTATGACTACAGAAAAGATTTAAATAATATACATTTTTGTTTCAGAAAAATATAATAAAGTAATCAATAAATGCTTTTGAGCATAAAAATGTACTAAAATAAAATTCTCTGGGGGAGTGGAGTATAAATATAGGTTAAGGATCAGAAGAAACTTGGTAAAAATTTTAACTTTAAAAACAACTTGTCTTTTAAAAAGGGTTGACAGTGGGTGTCAAATTGCTATGACATTTAGATCTCATTGGATGCATTTTAAAAAGTGAAGTTAACAGTTTTATTTAAAATGTCAATATTATAATGTGCTGTAAGTTATATCACTTGTAACTATTTAAACTTAAATAGTTTCTTTAAAAATCTTAAATGTCAATATAAAAGTGTGTGAGAGGGTATGTACTTTTTCCCAAATCCTTTTAGGATGTGTGTGAGTGAAATGTTTAGGGGTCACTTGACTAGACCACATGGGTGTCTTCTTGGACTTCAGTCCTAAATAGCCCAAGATTGAATCTTGGAAGTCACTATTCAAATGAGATGAAGAGTTTACACATACAAATATTAGAGGAGAAAAAGCCGAAGTAAAGATTTTCCTACTGCCTTTATGCATTAAAAAATAAAACCATCTTCACACTTATTCTGAAATCTGACCAATTAGAGCAGCATCTCTTCTCTCAGAGAAAAAGTGAAGTGCCAGTGTTAGAGAAAATGGAAAGAGGTTTTGCACAGCTCCCAAATGATAGTGTGAAGTTAAGCAATAAAAATAAGTGAAACTGGAAATAACAAAATGAGATATTCTTGTAGTAGTAAGTCATGGCATGCTAAACCTATGCTCACTACTTGAACACTTGCCACTAAATGTAATATTATGCTACACACCCATTCCTGACTTCCGACCATCTTCTAGCCCTGGCAGAACTAATTTGTTCTCCATTTATAAAATTTTATTATTTTACATTCTCTAGAATAATTTTCCTATTATATGGAAGGTAAAATAAAATTAAAGTAAATTATAGGCATGCTTTAATTTATTGCACTTTACTTCTAATAACATTTGCTCTCATTGTGTCCCTATGTCACATTTTGATAGTTCTCACAGTATTTCAAAATTTTAACTATTATTATTTTTATTTATTTTTTGGTGATCTGCAATCAGTGGCCTTTGATCTTACTATGGTAATTGTTTTGGAGTGCCATTAACTGTGCCCATATGAGATGGTGAACTGAATTGATAAAACTTGTATGTGTTCTTACTGCTCTGTCAATGGGTTGTTCTCCAGTCTCTCTTCTTCCTTTTGGGCCTCCCTATTTTTGAGACAACAATATTAAAATTAGGCCAACTAATCTAAATCAAAAGCTAGAAATGATTGAACTTAGTGGGGAAAGCATGTCAAAAGCTGAGATAAGCTGAAAGCTACAACTCTTGCACTAAACAGTTATCCAAGTTGTGAATGCAAAAGAAAAGCTGTTGAAGGAAATTAAAAATGCTATTCCAGTGAACACACACATGATGAAAATGAAATGGGCTTCTTGTTGATATGGAGAAAGTTTTATTGCTCTGGATAGAAGATAAAACCAGTCACAACATTTTCTTAAGCCAAACCCAAATCCAAAGCAAGGTCTCAACTCTCTTCAATTCTGTAAAGTCTGAGAGAGGTGAAGAAAATGCGGAGGAAAAGTTTGAAGCTAACAGAGGCTGGGGCTTGAAGTATAAGAGATGAAGGTGACTCTGTAACAGAAGAGTACAACATGAAGCAGAAAGTGCTGATGTAGTAGTTGCAACAAGTTATCCAGAAGATCTAGCTAAGAAATTTAATGAAGATGGTTACAATAAACAACTTATTTTCAATGTAGGTGAAAACAGGTTTATTGGAAGAAGATTCCATCTAGGACTTTAATAGCTAGAGAAGAAAAATCAGTGCCTGGCTTCGAAGGCTCAAAGGACAGGCTGACTTTATTGCTAGGGGCTAACGCAGCTGGTGACTTAAATTGAAGTCAATGCTCATTTTACATTCTGAAAACTCCAGGGCCCTTAAGAATTGTACTAAATTTACTCTGCCTTTGCTCTATAAGTGGAAGAACAAAGTCTGGATAATAGCACATTTGTTTACAATGATTTTCTGAATATTTAAAGGCAACTGTTGAGATCTACTGCTCAGAAAAAAAGATTCCTGTCAAAATATTACTGCTCCTTGACGATGCCAAGAAGTCTGATAGAAATGTCCAATGAGATTAATATTATCTTTATGGTTACTAACACAAAATTCACTCTAAAGCCCATGGATCAATAAGTAATTTCAATATTCAAGTCTTATCATATAAAAAATACATTTCATAAGGGTATAGCTGACATAGACAATGATTCTTCTGATGGATCTGGTCAAAATAAGTTGGAAATCTTCTGAAATAAATTCAATACCATCAAAAACATTTGTGATCATGGGAAGAGGTGAATATATTAACATTAACAGGAGTTTGGAAGAAGTTGACTACAACCCTTCAGTGGAGGAAGTAACTACAGACAGATTGAAAATAGTAAGAGAGCCCTGGCTGGTGGCACAGTGGATAAGGTGCCGGCCTGTGAACCCAAAGGTCACCAGTTTGATTCCCAACCAGGGCACATAACCACATTGCAAGCCAGGTCTCTAGTCAGGTCCATAACTGGAGGCAGGTGAAAGGCAACCATACATTGATGTCTCTCTCCCTCTCTGCCTCTCTCCCTTCCCCTCTCTCTGAAAAATAATAAATAAAATCTTACAAAAAGAAAATAGCAAGAGAATTACAATTAGAAGTAGAGTCTGAAAATGTGACTGAACTGCTGCAATCTCATGATTGCACTTTGTAAGAGATGAGGAGTTGATTCTTACTGATGAACAAGGAAAGTGGTTTCTTGAGATGGAATCTACTCCTGGTGAAGATGTTATGAAGACTGTTGAGATGACAACAAAGGATTTAGAAGATTACATAAACTTTATGTATCAATAAACTTTATTGATAAAGGAGTGGTTTGAAAGGATTGACTCCAATTTTGAAAGATATTCTATTGTGGGTAAAATGCTATCAGACAGCATCACATGCCACAGAGAAATCATTTGTGAAGGGAAGAGTCAAGTGGACAGGCACACTTCATTATCTTATTTTAAGAAATTGGCACAGCCACCCTAGCCGTCAGTAACTGCCACCCTGATCAGCCAACAGCCATCGACACTGAGGCCAGGCCCTCCACCAGCAAAAACATTACGACTTGCCGAAGGCTCAGATGATGGTTAGCATTTTTTAGCCCTAAGTATTTAAAAATCAAGGTATGTATATATATTTTAGACATAATGCTATTGCACACATAGCACAAGTTGTATATGCACTGGGAAACATAAAATTTGTGTGACTCACTTTATCAGAATATTTGCTTTATTATGGTGGTCTGGAACCAAATACACAATATCTCCTCAACATACCTGTTATTCTAACAATCTTGCTAGACAATAAAAAATTGACCACTTTTAATTTGGACTAAGAACTTCTTTGTGTTTGGGTTCTCATTATGCAGCAGTGCTTACTATCCCTCCACAATTCCCAAAACTGCCTAAGAGAGGTGGTACTGGAATCTTGCCCTTCTCTTCAGATGAGCATAGATTTTATTTGTGGTTTAGAAAATGCCTTAACTTTTTCTTGTTATTCTTACTTTCTAACTCACATTCAACTTGAAATTTTTAAAAAAGAATTTATTTATTATTTCCAGACAGAGAGGAGGGAAGATAGGCAGAGAGGGAGAGAGGGAAAGAAGGAGAGAGGGAGAGAAACATCAGTGTATGGTTGCCTTTCACCCACCTCCAGCCACAGACCTGACTGGAGACCTGGCTTGCAACCTGGCTATGTGCCCTGACTGGGGAATCGAACCAGCAACCTCTGGGTTTGAAATATCTTTTTATGTGCTGATTTTCCTAGCACAATTCTTCCTTACAATTGCAGGTTCTGGGTCTTAATGTTCCTCTCACATCCAGATTCTTGATAATTTATATTTGACACTTGCAATTTCAGGAAAAACATAAAGCATTTGCTATGATCTTTGTCCTTATTCCCAAGTCCACAGTTTGGGTTTGTACATCCTACTCCTCTGCATGCTTTGACTGACATCAACATCCTGTGTTCATCTGCTGTGCCTCAGGGGTTGTCAAGAGGTGGGGATAAGCAGGGTAGTAAGTCAATGTATGTGGTCTTAGAAGAATGGCACTTGGTATCCTTTCCTGTCCACCTGTCACTGCTTCATGACCTAAGAGACTTTGTTGCCTCTTTCCCAGTATTGAATCAATCTACTCTGGGTACCTAGAAGATAAGGACTGAGCAGGTGAGGGGTCAGGTATACTGAACAAATATTAAGAGTAGTATATATTGCTACCTACTCATTCCCTTGACCAGAGAATAAAATTTTATATTGTATTAAGGAAAAGGATGGTGAAAGTAACTACAATAGAAATAGAAAGGAAAAAAAGAAAAAAAAGATAGCAATGGTACCAGTGTGAGCTATGGTAAATAACTGTAGCTGTTGTAATAGATAAATGCTTTAATCTCAGTAGCTTAACACAATGAAAGTCTCATATATTGCTTATACCACAGGTCAATAAAGACCTGCAAATGGGGCATTTGTTAAGATACATGATCTCCTTTCTTATAGTTTCTTCAAGGTTACCTGAGGAAAATTGTATATTGGACACTGTGTCTCTGGTGAAAAGACAAGAGAAGAGAGAATGTAGAGAAAAGGCATTTAATCACCTTGGTCCAGAGGGGACACACATCATTTTTACTCACAAAACATTGATGAAAACTAGTCAGATTGCACATATAGAAATGCAGACAATATGTGGGAAAAAAGCAGAAGATGTTGGGCAACAACCACCTTATGGCAACATTTTCTGAAATGTACCCACATTGCTAGCTAATAAGTCTACAAAATGGGCAAAACCATTTTACAGGTGCACCGATACCTCTTGTAGCAAAACTTTGTTGAAATTTAGTTACTTGAGTACAGTCTTTTGGCTGCAGACTATAATATGCAAAAGGAAGAACTTGAAGGAGGAAGAGTGAAAGTGTTCTTTACCGCTTGCTACAACTGCTTGGCTCTGGAGTCAGCTTCTTGACACCATGGTTCCATTCTTCATCCCTGGAGTCACAGATTGTACCAAGCCAGCAAACATTGTTAGTAACTCTGACTCTTATAATCATTTCTACACACACATATCACTTCATTATGAGGTACCAAATCTGAAAATCTCTGGGAAAATTAATTATCTATGCAAACATCAGCCTTTCTATACAGCATATTTATATTAATTTTTCTGATTCTGGTCAGCTATAATGTTCTTTCAGGTATATGCCTTGTGAATGCAAGAAATGCTATTTATAAAGAAATAAATTAATATTGGTACTGTGCAGTTTAGCAATCCCAAAGTATTTTTTCTCTCCTAAGAAAATATCTGAAACTCCCAACTGATGATATTTCCATACCCCATCTCCACCCATTTAAATAGCACTGAAATCATACAGAACAGGTTGGTGGTTGCAAGAGATGGGGGTGGGCAAATGAGTGAAATGGGTGAAGTGGTAAAAGGTACAAACTTCCAGTTATAAGACGAGTAAGTTCTGGGGTTGTAGTGTACAGCATGATGACTATAGTTAACAACATTGTATTGCATATTTAAAAGTTACTATGAGAGACTGTAAAAGTTTGCATTACGAGCCCTGGCTGGTGGCACAGTGGATAAGGTGCTGGCCTGCAAACCTAAAGGTCACTGGTTCGATTCCCAGCCAGGGCACATAACCAGGTTGCAAGCCAGGTCTCCAGCCAGGTCCATAGCTGGAGGCAGGTGAAAGGCAACCATACATTGATGTCTCTGTCCCTCTCTGCCTCTATTCCTTCCCCTCTCTCTAAAAATAATAAATTAAAAAAGTCTTATCAAAAAGTTTGCATCACAAGAAAAATGTGAAAGTATGCAAGGTAATGGATGTTAAATAAAATTATAAATAAAATTAAGTAATCATGTCACAATACATACATATACCAAATCATGTTGTATACCTTAAACTTATATGATGTCATATGTTAATTATATCTCAATAAAACCAGAAAAAATAGCACTGGATACTTCTACTAAGGAAAATTCATGTTGAATGGTCAGTTCTGAAAACCACTCACAGGCATAGGTGTTGCTAGTTGAAGATGGGAGCCCTTGAATCCTCCTAACTGTGAGATCCTAGACATGTCACAAAATATTTCTAATTTCATTTTCCTTTCTTTGGAAAAAATGTGAAACTAATAAGACCTAATTCACAATGTTGTTTGGAAAATCTCATTACATGAGTGTTAGGTTAGGAAAACACTATGAAATGCATAGCTATAGAGTTTTAGACAGTTTGAGATTTTCCTTTGGCATATGCAGTTAAAAACATTCCTACTAGGATAATTGTTAATGTAGGTAGCTAGTTAGTTTTAATAAATGAAGGGAGCAAACGGAGTCAGATATTAAGCCTAGTAAACTAGGGAGCTGAATTGGGCATTAAGCCTAGTTTGCTAGGTAGGAAGCTATAACATTCACAGGCTCCCAAGGGAGCCAAATCCTCTGCCTTCAGGACTTAACCCCCGAGCAATCCCAAGAAGGCAGGTACCAAGATCTTGGGAGTGGGGAGCAGGAAGGAATTCCTTTGGGCACATGTGCAGTAGAAACTAAGATGGCACAGGGGGAGGTAAGTGCACATGCAATAGGAACCAGATGACATAGCAGAATTTAGGGGCATATGATGTAGGAAGATGGTGACATAAAGGGGTGGAGCCTAACTTGGGAAAAGAATCAGATTAGATAGATTAGATAAGGACATGGAACCCTGAATGGTCCAGGAAAGGGATTGGTTTGGGGAGGCTCCAGTGCAAGCCTAAGAAAACCTTTGAGGTAGGGTGGATAGTTTGAATGACAGTCTGCTCATCCCCCAAACCAAGAAAATATATGGAGGATTATCAGGGGTCCCAGAGCAGTTGCTACTAGAGTTGTCTACCCTCTACATCTTTGAGGGCTTACTATTTTCTTTCACCCCATTAAATCTTTTTTTTAAAGAAATATTTTATTTATTTTTTAAAAGATTTTATTCCTTTATTTTTAGAGAGAGGGGAAAGGAGGAAGAAAGAGAGGGAGAGAAGCATCAATGTGTGGTTGCCTTTCACCTGCCTACAGCTATGGACCTGGCTGGAGACCTGGCTTGGGAATTGAAAAAGTGACCTTTGGGTTCACAGATCAGTCCAATCCACTGAGCCACCAGCCAGGGTCACCCCAATAAATCTTTAAGGTCCCTCACATTCATACCCTTTGGAATTCCTTTCTTGTATCACTGCAAGAACCTCTTTTCACTGGTAACACTGTTACATAAACATAAGACATTTAAAAAATTAACCAGCATGTAGACTCATGACTGAAACATTTAAGTGCATTTATCTTACAAATGTTTTTGTAGTAATAATAATAATAATTTTTATATATAATGAAGGAACTAAAATTTTGTCACCCTGAAGCTGCTTTTTTGGGATATTGACTCTCAGAAAGAAACTTGACATTTCACCCCTTTCCTGCCCAAGAGATTGAGACAGAGAACCTGCTCTAGGAAGGAGAACCTCAGCCTAATTTAAGTATGGTAAACAACAGGCTTGAGGCAGATGCTTATTAGCTACATAGCCCCTGTGTCCCACTGTGTCGGGAGTTGCTAAGCAAAGATTTCCCTGTCATGTGTGTTCACTCTTCCTCAACTACCTGTAAATTGCCCCTTCTCACTTCGGAAAACTAAGACCTCATTCCTCTATCCTTTCTCCTTTGTCCAAAAATGTCTTACATGCTCAATGTTGCTATGTTGTCTTTAGAATTATCATGAAATGATCATGCCTATGTGAATTCCCCATGCACATGTATTAAATTTTGATTTTTCTCTTGTTAAACTGTCTCTGTTAATTTGGTTATTAGCCTAGCCTGGAAGAAGGTGGGAAGGAAAGTGTTAATATTCCTTTTAGTTTCCATAATAACAATAGTAAAATAGAGCAATAAAAATGATGATCATTTTTTGTCTTCATCGCCATCACCTACAAATGCACAGTTCATGTCTCAATAGAACAGGAACAGACCTCTGGCTCTTGAACTTGTTCCCTTTGACATTTAGACAACCTATGTTTCTCTTATTCACCCTTTAAAACCTTCTCTCATATTTCAGCTTCTTTATAGGAACCCTAAAGAAGTATAGTCACACTGAGGAAAATTTGGCATCTGGGATTAATCACACCCTTCTAATCCCAATACTTTTCCGTCTTCAAGTATAGTCATACTGTAACAGGACCCTTTGTTGTGGGGGGGGGGGTCCCCAGTTTTAATGGGCTCAATTTGCCTGCTTCCAGGAATGACTCTTAATAACAAAGTTTGGTGAAAAGGAAAGGTATTTTGTTTATTTGAGGGTTATACAAGTTATATTAAAGATGCAATTGTGCTGTTAAATCCCACTCCCTTTAAAAACACCCCAGATATATATAGTAATTCCCAATTAGACTAGCTTTAAAACAGACAAGCAAAAGATACCATCTTTCAGAAACACAACTTAGCATCCCAGCTACAAATTCAAAGTTCCTGGCAGCTGCTATATGCAATTAGGAGAATGTCTTGTGCACACTCCCCAACTCTTATACCACAGGTAATTCCCTATCTCTGTGCAAACTGCATGTCTCCCTTTCCCCTCTTTGCTCCCCCTTCTCAAACTAGGTGAGTTCTCAGGCCATGGGTCTGTCTATGGGGCCATCTGGGGGAGTGAATGAGTCTCTCTCTGCACTTCTATCCAGGAGCAGAGAGAGACCACATGTCTCTCTGCATGTCATTCCGGGGGAGCCCCTCTGCATGGTCATCTGGGGGATGGGAGCCCCAGATTCTTTATCCAGGGGAGGAGAACCTGAAATTGATAGCTGCCCCCTATTTTAAATCCCCTTTAACATAATATGTAGAGTAAACAGTTCTGACCACTGATAGAATTTTGCATAGCACTGTAAGCTTTCTCAACACTACCCTGTGGGTAAGGCCCCTTCTGTTTCCTTTGCGTGAAAAGAACAAAAGCTAGCTCACCTGGCCTCACCCCACCCCCATCCCCAAACTTCAGAGTGGGGGATTTTGGCTTTCTCCCACTCTGCACAAATACCTCAGTACTCATTGATTTCAGAACTAATCAAACTCTGTACTCATTGTTTCAGTACTTGGCACTTGCTTTGGGTTTGTTGCACTTGCTAGAACTTGTACAAGTTATGATGCTGCCCTGTAAGAGAAAATGCTTCACCATTCAGTACTTGGTTTTGGTACTCATTACAAGTTCCAGAATGAATTAATGATGTATATATGATCTTTAACTGAATTTCTTAATTGCCATGAGTCTTTAAAGTTTTTCTGAGCTCACAGCAATTTGAGTTCTGTGGAGAATTTTTGCTTGTTTTTGTTTGCAAGGGTTCCAAAGCAGACATTTTTGGTAGCATCTTGCTCAGTCCTCTTCCCCATGTTGCTTTATGATTATTACCGACAGTAAAGTACCCCCTGGAGTTTAGTCATAACTTCCTTCTGCTGAAATCATAGCTCATTTCTGCCTCCCATCCTTTAGCAGCAAAGAATAATTATTGCCCGTTTTCTGAAGGTAACAGTGTGGATTAGACATGTAAGTACTGACTCAATTCTCACTCAGTCTGCTTTTTCTTCAGCTGAATAATCTCAATGCCCACTGGGCAGATTGAGACTGTCCCATCTATTTTTAAGGCAGTTCTGGCAACAGAGTACTTAAAAAAAAAAACAACAAAAAACAGGCCCCTGGCTGGTAGCACAGTGGTTAAGGCGCCGGCCTGCGAACCCAAAGGTCACAGGTTCGATTCCCCAGCCAGGGTACGTAACCAGGTTGCAAACCAGGTCTCGGGTCAGGTCTGTGGCTGGAGGCAGGTGAAACACAACCATACATTGATGTCTCTCTCCCTCTCTGCCTCTCTCCCTTCCCCTCTTTCTAAAATAAGTAAATAAATTAATAAATTAAATTAAAAACAAAAACAAAAACTCTACTTCTAGGTAGGGTCACTTCCTGCCAGGCCAAACAATATTCTTTTTTCTTTTAAAGCACTAGAATTGTAGTAGCCGTAAGATAAGCATGAGCAAAGCAAGGGGGGTAGGCCAGGTAAGGGAATGGGCAAAACTGGGAAAACAAAGACCTCACCCCCAGGGTAACCTTTCCTCCCTTAGCAAATCACTGGTGATGTGGTTTAGACCCTTTGACCTTTCATGTCACTTGTCATGCAGTCTGGACCCTCCCCTGACCTTTCTTCCCCTAGCATACTGCAACTCAGGTGGTAGACCCCTATGAGGAGGAACAAGGGGGCCAGAGAATAGTCTCATATGACTCCCATCAATGCTCTTGCACAACCACTCCCTTAGGTTTTAAGCCCTCAAGACAATAAGGTTCTGATCTGAATCAAATAATCTAAGGAACAAAACCTCAGGTCCATTGATCAGAGTTTTGGTCAAACTAGAGATAACATTTAGGCCTTAGTTGGGTTTTAGCTCCAGGCCCAGAAAAGCAGCAAAACCAGAGGAAGTAAAGAAGCATGGCTGATGTCAGGACCAGATGCAATGACTAATGACCCCTTTTCCTAGCACCAACCAATCAGTAGAGACCACAACCCTGAAAGGATACACCTGAAAAAGCTGATAAATATTATACTGAGATCCTGCCCTGGGACCTCTCCTAAGCTCCCCACTTTTAGAGAGGGGACAAAACTCCTCAAGATGAAGGACCCAGTGTGTACACATCTCTCCGTCTCTGTCTCTGTCTGTCTGTCTGTCTCTGGAGCATACCTGTGCCTTTCCCCCCTCTTCTTCCTGTAGACATGTTACTTTTTTTTCTTTTTTTTTTTCTTTTTCCTCTTAAGCTCCAAGGGCTCTTCCTTTGCCTCTGTAACTTGTTTCCTGAGCGCATGAAGCCCAGCTGGCTCCTTTTCTTCCACACTCATTTCTTCTACCTCTGTGACTTTCTAAATACACTTTTGCATGATTTAAATCTTGACTCTAAATTCTTTCTTAGTGAGGACTCAATGGCTGAGGTTGCTGAACAGAGGACCAGTTGCTGGTAACATTCTGGTGCAGTTCATTGCTAACAGAATTCTCCTCAAAAAGAGGGAATAAGTCCCAGGCTTCTCTCATATTGCTCCTTCAGAGAGCCCCTAAAGCCCTACTTTTAAATTGCTTACCTTCTTTCGTCAGGGATTCAGATAAAAAGAAGGTCCCAGTGCCTGTCTTTAGTAGTTTTAGTATACATTTTATTTAAATGGCATAAATTGAGAGCCATTCCTCTTGTAAGAGCTAACACAAATTTTATTTTAAATGTATGCATGAGAAAGGCTTTATATCTAACCTGAATGTTTGATGCCATTATTAAGTTCATGAGATAATGGAAGTATTTATTACAGTTCACTTGGGGAGGGTGATACAGGTGGAATGAAGCTGAAGGATGAATGTCTCATGACTATATAAGATGTCTGAGTTAGGGATGAGGTAAGGTGCCTTGGGGCCTCAGAAGGTTATTGCAGGGAGAGCATGTGTTCAGCAATTCATAGTTATCTCTGATGGTCTTATTATGAGCAAGGCCTCTAAGTCAAGTTTTGGGTAGTTAAGGGTTGGGGTGGGGCAGAAATTTCTCTTGAGTCCAGGGCTAAAGTTGCCTTTAGCTTTAAAAAAAACCCAGAGGCACATCGTGGGGTGCCTTGCTTTGAACCATTCATAAGGCACTTCTCTAGCCTTAAGGATGCATTATAAACAAAATAGACAAAAAGAGGCAATTAACAAATTAAATAAATAAACAGAATTTTAAATAGTGTAAGATCTATACAGAAAATTTTAGCAGGAGAGGGAGATATGCATTTTGGGGGCTGCTACAGGTGACACAGGAAGTGAATGAGGACCCAGAGTCTGAGAGGTGGAAACAGACTTGTCCAGGCTTGGGCAGCAGGTTAGAGCAAAGGTTTCTTAGTCCTGTGTTCATTCCTTTGTTCCTTCTGCATGCCCCAAGGTCAGAAGCACTCTGACTTACACTGATGAGTCGACAGGAAAAACTCCTGAACAATGTACTTGTCTTAAAATATAGATACATTAGCCTTGATTTTGATTATAAAATAAAATTAAATGTACAGGTAAATTTGTGGAGTGGTAGGATATGTACCTTAAACTGCAACTTCTAAAAAGAAATAGTACAATGCTTGTAATATATATGATTAACAATTCACAAAGCACTCTCTTGTTTTTTAATCTGATGTTCATAATAATCTGAGAAATAAGCAACTTTCTTTCACATTACTATCCCCATTTCTAATAAATGAAGAAACTGAGGCCCATGGGGAGTAAGTGATGAAATTGTCAACTGTGTGGGCTAGTGCATCTCCCCTCCATGCGCATATATATATATATATATATATGTAATTTTGTTCCATTAAATTCTTCTGACTGGGCTAATAATCAAATTAACAGAGATTAACAGGAGGAAATCAGTTTTATGACTTATGCATAGGGACTCCATAAAGGTATGAAAATTCTGAAGACACTTAGGCAACATCGAGTGTATAAAACATTCGACAAAGGAGAAAGGGTGGAGGAATGAAATATTAGTTTTCAGAGGTGAGGATGTGTGGTTTACAGATAATTGGGGAAGAGTGAATGCACCTGGCAGGAAAATCCTTGCTGGGTGACTCAGAAACAGTGGGACATAGAGGTATCTAGCTAACAGGCATCTGTCTGAAGCCCTTTATTTACCATAGTTGATTCAAATTAAGTGAAGGTGACATTCTAAGATTTCCTTCCAGAAGCAAGTTTCTCTGAAGCTCTTGGCCAGGAAAGGCAGTTGGGTCAAAGGTTCCTTCTGAATCTCATATCTTAATAAACAGTTTCAAATCAATATCCTATAAAGCAACTTCAGGGTGGCAACACTTTCATTTCTTTCACAATGAAAGAGACGTCCAAATCTGTAGAGAATTTTTATCTTTATTTTTAAAATTATTTATTTATTTATTTTAAAAAATATGGAATGCTTCACGAATCTGTGTGCTGTCCTTGCACAAGGGCCGTGCTAAACTGCTCTGTATCGTTCCAATTTTAGTGTATGCGCTGCTGAAGTGAGCATGGTAGAGAATTTTCATAAGAGTTTATTTGAGCCAAACTGATGACATATATCCAGGAGCAAGATCTCAGGTGCTCCAGAGAATAATAATTTCTTTTATGCATTTGAAATTAAGGCAGAAATAAGGGAAAATTACATGAGGGTGGGATAAAACAAGAAAAGATTATATTACAGGCTAGTGAAGATTGTTGCTCTCTTGAGGGTGGTCAGCTTTAGAAGAAGGGGACTGAAAGGGGGCACGTCAAAGGTGCGCTCTGCTTAAGGCAGAGGTGAGCCTTCTACTAAAAAAGTTATTTGCCTGGGGCAAGGCAACTCACCAAGACCTGCCCAGTTAGGAATTTATGATCACTCGGTGAGGTTACTTTCCATGGAACCCCCCATTTTTATTCACAAAATTCACTTTGATAAAGTTCTCACAATAGCAAATAGCCTCTGTTGTTGGGAGTCGGTCACACTCCTCTAATCAGTCAGACTGAGGTAGGGTGGTGCACAAGACAGTGTACCTGAGGCCGTTAAGCCATGTAGCCTGCTCGCTTCCATGCACAGAGACCACCTGCTGGCTTATGATTATTGATTGGTAACTAAGCACAGTCATTGAAATATATATGGAAGAGAAGGTTGTATTAGGGAATGGTAACTTTATTATGCACCTGAGAAAAAAATTTTCTTAGGATAGAAGATTGTTATAGAAGTTCCACTGAAATTATCTGGAGTCTTTTGCCATCTAAGCTCAGGTCTCCTGTCATAGTCCTACATAGAAATATGTCCCATGGAGACAGGGCTGAGGAAAGATGGATCAAGCAGAATTGTCTTCCCTGGCCACCTTTATACTATTAATTCCCATCTTCATACCAACCAAGAGGTGGGTACAGGGGAACTGGCCATGCCAATCAGTAGGTAATCCAAGTCATTTTGGATTAGATCTTAACAAGCACCCAACATCAGTCCTCACCCCTGGAAGGTTCACATATTTAATTTGGTTTGGTTTATAAAGACTATGAAGCCAGTTTATATTTCCTGAGACCTTAGGGGCCATGCATGTTTCAGAGCAGTCAGCAGAATAATGTGCTGAGCAAAGGCAGGAAGGTGGCTGGAGGTTAAAGTTTACCTTGGAAAATGGCCTATATACAAACTGATGCCAAGGTAATTGACATTTATCATTGTTTCACAAGAAAATATTATTTTAAGGGGAAGGGTCTAGTTAAGGAACAAGTATAAAGGACTAGTGGACATGGACAACAGGGTGGGGATTGACTGGGAGTGGGTGTGGGGTGGTGGGTGGGACAGGGGAGAGCAATGGGGGAAAGTCTGGGACAACTGTAATTGAACAAGAAAAAAAAAAGAATTAATGAACCTCAGAAATGGAAGAAATCTGAGATAGCATTTGTAACAATCATAATTTTAAACCTTCTCTAGTGATATTAATAAGTTCAAGGCACTCTTTTCTGCTCTATACATAGAAGAATTCATTCAATGCTCACAGCAAGCCCATGAAGTGAATATTATTATTACTGAACAAGGTGACATTAATATTTCCTTCAACTAAACTTAGGGTTCTTTCTGACTCTAGCCCCTTGACCTCCATTTTCACAGAGCATTTACTTTAGAAAACTTGACATTGTAAATTCTTCTTCTGCCCCTTTGAGATGTAAATCTCCCCCCAGACTCTTGCCACTTTTACAACTCTGGGATGTTCCTCCCAAGGACAGGGCGCCCATCTGTGTGAAACAGAATCCTCAAAGATTAGCGCTCTTATCTCTCAACTTCTTTGGGATGCTAGGAGCCTAACATTTGAACATGCCTAGCTCCAAACTGCAAAACCATCCTTAATAAAAATATCAGAGAGATTTTTCCTTTGGATAAAGCCAGTTAGTAAATACAGGTATGGCCTTTAACCTCTCCTAAGGTCCTCTAGTACATTTCCACTATTTCACTCCAGCTCTTAAAAATTCTCTCTCACCCTTGCTTCAGCAGAGATTACTTCAAACTTAATTCTGGCCCCTCTCCCCTATTGGAATAGCCATGCATAAAGTCTTTCTTGTATGCTTAACTTTGGTGCAATTTTTATTTTAATTTTATCCACAGTTTATAGATTAAGAATCTGAGAAACAGAAAAATTGAATAACATGCTGAAGGTTACACATTAACAAATGGGATTCTAGTCCTACCTCCTCACTTTACTGATAAACTGATACTGTCAGTCAGGGCTTTCTGTCTATTTGAAATATTTCTAAATAATATGTTAAAAGTGTGTTATAAGCACTTTTACACTATTATTTTATTTTATCCAACCCAATATACTAGGCAGGACAGGTATTTTTGTATTTCTGCTTTATGGTTGAGAATTTAGGGAGGTTAAACAACCTGCCTACATCACACAGTTGGCTAGTGAACGATTCAGGTGAATATATTTGTTTCATGAGTTTAGAGCCCCAGGGTTTAGGGTTCAGTCCTCACTGAACTCTTGAACTGTGAATCTAACTAGAACTAGATACAGGGAAGGGCTGACTCCCATCCAACTATGGAAGCCTATGCACTCTCCCAGCTAGCTAAGTACCTGCGATCCCTTCATCCCTGTTTCAATAGTGCCCCCACTCCCCTCTTCCACAACAGCCTCCAGAGGCCCTTCTGCAGTTCAGAAAAGCCATCTCCTAAAGCCTTCTCCACTCACATTGCTTTCCCTTGAACCAGCTCCCTGTAATGATCTTGCCATTCTTCAGACTCTTAGAATTCATTTAGGAGCTCCAATTTATATACAGACACCTGCCACTTTACCCGGTGAGGCCATAAGTATGAGCTCCAGCCTGCTTCCTGCGAGTGTCCTGTATCCCAAATTGGCTTCTCTTCCTTTATACAGAGCTTCCCAAATAGGCCAGGATGGCAGCTGGGGGTGATGAGGTAGGTAGGAGCAGTTGTGGCAGACTTAAATCAGCACTGAAAGGGTGTTGGTACAAGAGGGCCGTGTGTGGAAAGGCTTTGGCAGCAAGAGAAGGGGTCTAATAGAAAAACATCCCCTCCTCAGGCCGGGGGCCTGACCTCTTGCTGCCGGTGTGATTTAGGTCACGTTCACTTCCTTCCTCTGGCCCCCCATTTTTTTTTTTTTTTTCTTTACATTCAGACCACTGGGATAGCCCTTTCAAGCTGTGATATTCTGGCATTTTCAGGTTTCAGTTTTTCCAGTAGGAATGAAGGTATTGACCCACTCCCTGCTGGGCTCACAGGGACCTCCGTTGTCATGATGGGCGGCAGCAGCATGTCTTGTAAAGAAGAGAAGAGCCGGAATCTTGGGGCTTTATGAGGACTGCAGTGCCTGTGTGTCACTAACGAGCACTGCATTGCCACGCACGCGTCTGATCCATTTTTCCTAAACATCGCATGCTCTGCCACCCCTCCCCCACCCACAGGCTGGCTGGAAACCGTTATCTGTTGTCCTGTGGGGACCAGCAGGGGAGCTCCGTCTCACACGCTCCAGGCCCGGGAAGGACAGTCTGTGGCTGGAAAGCTGGGAGAGGAGCCTGGCTCTTCTTGGGAGGAGGTGGAGCCCATGCACGTGTTACAGAGAGAGGGGCGAGCTGGGAAGCTTTTGTTCCAGCGGCTAATAATAGAACCTAACGCAAGCGATTCTAATTCAGTGTCAGAGTTCTTCAGAATCTGCCAAAGAGGGGCTGTGGAGGCTGAATGCATCGTTTTTTTTTCCCTCCCTCGTATTGCCTGCGTGAATCCATCAGTTACTCCTCACTGGCTGTGCGCACGGAGGAGCCCTGCAGAGGAGGGTACCTGGACATGCCCTTCCTCCAGAATGCTAGTCCACCTCTCGCCAGACGCCCTCCTTAGAAGCCTTCAGTCATTCATTCCTGTACCTAAGAGCTTCTGGTTTAGCTGAATGTAGGGATTACCTCCTTCAGTAGCTCCAGCCCATTTCCTTCAGACGATGGGGTCATGTGCTTTGTGTCTCCTAAATGACAAGACTCACAGGTCCTCTCCTGACTGAGATGGCCTTAATGTTCTTCCCGCTTAATCGGACAGGTTTTCTCTTGACGCTAGCACCTGACCTCTTTTCATAAAGCGTTTGCTTTAGGGAATTTTATTATAAATCCTTTCTCTGCCCCTTTGAGATGTTAATCTACCTGCCTCATTCCGGTTTAACAGCCTAGGAAAGGACCTGAGAACCCTGTTTCTATGCTGTAAACATGAAGGAAGAGAGTGCTCTGTCTCCCAGTTTCTATGGAAGCATAGGAACCTAACCTCAGTGCTGGGGGTAAGGAGGCCCTAGCTCCAACATGTAAAACTACCTGCCTTCATGAAGATACCAGACAGTTCTTACTTTTTCCTTTGGGTAAGACCAATTATCAAACAGATGTCTAAGATTCCCCCAGCCCAGCTCTTAAAAACCCACAGCCTGTTGCTTCCACCCAGATTTCATCTATGCTCTCTCCCCCATGACTGGCAATAGTATTGGAATAAAATCAGCCTCCATCAGCTCATGTACCAGCTGTTTTTCTTTAACACTCATCATGGTTACTATTTCCCCCTCAAATCCTTCTCTTCTAGTCTGTGCTGTCTTGCAACTTACTAGACAACCAAGTAATACATTACAGGATGTGTGTGTGTGTGTGTGCATGTATGAGAGAGAGAGAGAGAGAGAGAGAGAGAGAGAGAGAGAGAGAGAGAGAGAGAGAGAGAGAGAGAGAGAGGGACCTCCCACTCTACTAAAATTTTCTTCAGAAAGCAATGTACCTGTAAGATGTCTGACCACATACTGCCTGGTAGAGAGCACTGTAGGTGCTCAAGCCTTATTGACAAAACATTTTCTATCCAACACAAACCATGATGTTATTTCTCTTAAAACATGGCAAGGTTTTGAAATATTTTTATGTGTATTGTTTTCTGCCAACAGAAATACTGTAACTTTTTGGCAATGGCCAAGAAGAGGGACTCTGAATCCCACTCATTGCTTTTCCTATAAGAATACAAAATTTGGAACAGAGGGAGAAGCTGGCTTTAACGGAGAGGCTGCAAGTGGATCTTCTCAGATGAGGCCTCAAGAAGAAAAACAGGGCTCTGGTGTTGGGGAGATGTTCTGGAATTTGGGAGCATAGGATGATGAATAGAGACTCAGAGGAAATCCCATGGAAGGCTGCACCAAGGTTTCAGAGCCTCCCAGCGGGATGTTTCCTTCCTCACTTAGCCTGAGCCCTTCTAGGGCAATCCAATAGCAACCCTGTTTCTCAGGCTTCGTTATCCTTAAATCCTCTGTCTTAGGAAGTGTCAAAGCTTGGGAGAAATTTAAGTCTTTGTCCAGTTTACCACTGTCAATAGCATGTATTCTAATACCCATGTAGCAGAGAGACCAATGCACAGGGAAGTGAAGGCTGTGCCTGAAGTCTTTCTCTGTGAGCACAGTTTGTGACAGCATCAGGATGTAGATTCCAAGTCTCTCAGTTGGTCTTTTTCCCTGTGAACCATGCTGTGTTTCTCCTACTGAGTTCAGGAGTTTGTAGCTCCTGGAAGCAGGAGCTGGCTGTTGGAGGCAGTGCCACCTCCTGCAGGAAGGGGTGGAAATTAGGCTCTTCTACGAAGCCACTGCTGTCAGAGCAAGTGCTGTTGTGGTGGTGGAGAAGGCCTGGAATGGGAATGAAAGGAAACACATTATGCGTTTTGAAGACAATTTTTGGGTATTGGCGTTGGTAGAAATGTTCATACCCCACCTGTAGAAATGATTCTCACTACTACAAGAAATATTTAAACTTATTAGCAGCAGCAGCAGCAGCAGCAGCAGAACCATGTGACAGACTTTCTGCTCTTCTCACCATAAAGTGAGATTTCTGGATGCGTTCACATCTTTTATTTCTTTTTTTAAAGTTTATTGTTGTTGTATTACATCCATCCCCTTTTTGCTCCCCTCTGTCCCCCTCCCCACCCACCCATTCCCCCCAAAGTCAACCCACCTGTTATCCATGTCCATGGTTCTTTTATACTAGGTTCTTGACGAAACTGCTCCCCACATCTTATTTTTATACTTATAAAAGTATATCTATACTTCATTCTTATTCTTTTATATCTGTTGCTGAGCACTATTACAGAAAATTACAAAACCATTGCCAACCCATGTTCTGCACCTTGAGCTGAGCCCCAACAGTATTCACCTATTCAACTGTTAATGCATGTTTCTATTAACAAGTATTTCTCCTATCCTTTCTCCATAGTGACTATCTTTACTGTCTTCCTGAAATTCCCTGTAGCACACTTTTAGTGATGACACAAACAGAAAAAGAGAGAAACCAATAGACAGCAAATTCTTGGCTTCCCCTTGAAATGACCAATGCAACTGTATTCACACCTGTCCTTTTCCCTTTTCTCTAATTTCAGACAAAAATCTGCACCTCTAGTTCATGGCTAATTTACCCTGAAGTGCTTTGGATCTCAACTCATTCTAATTTTCCAGTGATCTCAGATCATCATGGTCCCTTCCCTCCTGAACCATCATCTCTCCCACCCTATTGTTTCTTTCCCTTCAGCAAATATGTATACTCTTGGTACAGGGTTAGTTTTGAGTTTCTATTTACAGGGCTATTTTACTACTATGTAGGGGCAGAGGTTACCTGGAATGTTCATGTTCAATAGAGATGCAAATAGATTCTTTCCAGTGTGATCAGTATTTCCAGAAATTAATTTATGGTGTTGTTGGAAGTTAACCAATTATGGTATTGTTGGAAATTAACCAGTTTTGTAGCTAACTGGGCAATCTATTAATTTATCTGTTTATAACTAGCTTTTCAAATATTCTTTGGATCAGTTCAACTGTACTACTATTAACTTTATTAATCAATAAATAAAATATTTAAACATGTTTATCTTGTATTTTCATGAGTCATTATTTTGCTTTCTGAAAGTTATACTTTAAAATATTTGCCTTCCAATTTGTTACTTGTACTGTATTCTGTTCCTAATGAAAGGGCATTAATACTCATTTAGTACTCAAGTAAAAAACCTGGAAATTTCTTTGTTTCTTTCTTTACTTCACCTTCTAAAAAATGAGTCTATTGGTTCTTGATTTAGTCATTTAAAATATTAACACATTGTTGACCAGCAATTTTATAGCAAAAGCTAATGCAACGGTGAGTACAAATTAACTCATTAATGGTCAACAAATTTTGGGCTTGAAAACATGAGTTTTTTCATTACCGATCAAAAGTGTATTAAAAATCTCAAAATTCCATTCTCCTTCTCCTCCATTCCCAGTACTCTCATCTTACTTCTGGTTATCACATTTCTCTTCAATCTTCTGCGGTAGACACTTGAATGATTTCCCTTCCTCCATTGGCCCCCTAATCTATTTCTCATACCTCTGCCAGAATGATCTGAAAGATAAATTTAATCAGACCATTCTTTTGTCAAGTTTTAAGTGGCTCCCTATCTTCCTAGACTAAATCAAAATATTTAAACTAACATAGAAGACTGTTACATAATTTGACGTCTATCAATCTTTCCTAGTCTTAATTTTGATCTTCTCCCACTGGGCACAGGAGTAGTTTCTGAAGATAATATGAACTTTCCATTCCTCTCCACTTTTGAACATGTTACCTCTCTAACTAGGATATCAATGCCCTGCTTCTTCTACTTCCATTCACTGCCTTTACTCATCTGTCCAGATTCACCTGGAAATGTCATCCTCTGGGAAGTTCATTTTTATACATCCCCATGGCATCTAATGAAATTAAATCAAAGTAATTGTTGAATTTTCTATCATGCTTTTCACTACAAGCTACAAGTATCCTGTGAGTGTTCTTATTTAACCTGTAGAATATCCTTTGCCTGTGAGTTTACAAGAAGGCAAGAAAAATCAGTAGTGATAAAGTTCACATTTCGATGAATGTGTTTTCTTTAATTTGGCAATTGTCAGATTTCTATTCAACTTGATTTCTGACAGTTCTGGCTGATGGTTGTTCTATATTTTAGTTGTAATTCTGATGTGATGTGCAAATTGGTGAACCACATCTGCCTATGCTGCCATCCTGACTGGATCTCTCCTCTTGCCACCTTTATAAGCCAGAAATGTCTTTCTCTAAGGAAGACATTGAAATGTAATCATCAAGGACCATAGTGCCCCAACCTCCCACTCTTCATGGGAGGGTAGGAGTCTAACTTAGGTGTCTGGCTTCAACTTACAAAACTACCTTCTGCCATAAAGTTAGAAGTTTTATTATTCCTTTGGATAAAGGCAATTAGCTAACACAGCTGGCCACCCCACTCAACAGGTTAATTTAGGATAAGTCATGTGTGACAAATGGTGCTGTCAAGTCTTCTTACCTGAAGACTGGTTATGTTTATTTGGACATTTATGTTAATAGGTTGTATTTGCTTGGCTATATAAGAAGTGAGATTTCTTTCTGTCTTTGCAATCTTGTTTCTGGTTGCTTGTGACTGGCTTAATACTTCTTTAAAAATAAACCTGCTACCCTGCCTGGTGGCACAGTGGATAAGGCACTGGCCTACAAACCCAAAGGTCACTGGTTCAATTTCCAGTCAGGGCATATAACCAGGTTGCAAGCCAGGTCTGCAGCCAGGTCTGCAGCCAGGTCCGTAGCTGGAGGCAGGTGAAAGGCAACCATACATTGATGTCTCTCTCCCTTCCCCCCTTTCTAAAAATAACAAATAAAATCTTAAAAGTATATACATTAATTAAAAATAAAACTGCTTTATTTCTCTATACCTTTTTGGAAAGCTTTTCTGGGGTGGAAGAAGATTTTGTTTTAAATTATATTTCCCTAGCAGGTGTACAACAACCTTGTTAAGAATTATAAATGAAACCCTGGCTGGTAGCACAGTGGGTAAGGCGCCGGCCTGTGAACCCAAAGGTTGCAGGTTCAATTCCCCAGCCAGGGCACATAACAAGGTTGCAAACCAGGTCTCCAGTCAGATCCGTGGCTGGAGTCGGGTGAAAGGCAACCATACATTGATGTCTCTCTCCCTCTCTGCCTCTTTCCCTTCCCCTCTTTCTGGAAATGATGAAATAAAATTTTAAAAATATATATTAAAAAAAAAGAATTATTAAAAAAAAAAGAATTATAAATGAGTCAGAAAAATAACTGTCACATTCTTATGATGTCCTCTCTTTCCCCTCTCCCTTCGCCCATCTCTCCCTATATTTCCTATCTTGTAGTTCCTCTTTAGAATTTATTTTGGTATAAAAATAACTGCCTGGTGTCATCATGTACAGAGTAGGAAATAATAAAAACATACATCATAGGATTAAAGATTTGATTTCCATAAGGTGCTAAAGATAGCAGTGTCTGAAATGTAGTGAGCCCTGTGTGTATTTGTTATTGTTAATATTATCATATGGAAAAATCTTACCTCAAAGAGCAAGTCTGTAGCTACCCTGCCCATGTAGGTTTCACCAAGTACAAACTACAAGCACTTTGAATAACCTTCTATGGGATTCCATCACACTAGTTTCCTTTTTATCTTCTGCTCTGCACCAGCCTCCTCACCTAGCCCTTCCTGTCTCTCCTCTAACTGCCACTAGAAGAGTTGACCATAAAATGAAACCTCCCACTTTCATATATGATCACTTCACAAACAGAATATCTGTGGGCCTGTGCTACCTCAGATGGTATAAGAAACAAACAGCAAAATGAAAAACCTCCTTGGTCCTGCCTTTTTTAAGTGTGGTAAAGGTCAAATGGTTTATACTTCAGCCATAGGGCACCAATAAAAGGGCCATGAATTTGAAATTATTGAGCATGGTGCAAATGATAAGGAATGATGAGGGTCATCCTTTCCCAGGAACTTGAAGAAAGAGGAAGGCTTCTTCTCTGGCACAGACTAAATGATAGCGTGGGAGGGAAGAAAGCCGACAGCTGGGAACCAGGTCCTCTTTTAAACAGGAAAGATGCCCTTGTGCGAATTATAGAAAAACACTCACTTTATTAGATGAATTAGAAGGAAAAAAAGGAATTCTGTCTTAGAAGATGAAAACCCTTGAGACTGTGGGTGATAAGCTCTGCAGAGCTGGATTTGAACCCACAGTGACCTCCTTAGGTGGGCGTCTTTGTGTGTTGTAAGGACTATACCAACCGGACACAGCGGCTGATTTGGGGCTGCTGCCACTTCTTACCCACACTCCCACCCTCCATGCCTGCTAATCAGTAGTAATTAACTTCTGGAAATTGATACAGAAATCCCAGGAGATAATTCGTCTTTCAGAGATAATTACAGACCCTGAAAGAGGCAGATTGGGACTGTTGTTCAGCAGATCTGAGGGACTGCCTGTCTCTCTCTGCCTTTGACAGGGGTAAGTGACCCCTCCCCTTCCATATTTCTCACCCAGTCTTTAATCTTGGCAGCATTGAGCTGTTTTCACAGCTACTCTCCACTTCCTATGATCTCTTAAAGCACCATAGACGAGCGGGTTGAGAGAGATAACTCATGGATTTGTGAAAAGCTGATTAAACAAAGTTACAAGAGAATTGGAAAGATTTGGGAACTACTGTGACCGCTGTCTCAGCCAAAGACTGTGTCCATGAAGAAACCTCTCATTCTTCTGGAGAGGCATGAAAGGAAAATCTACGGAATCACTTCCTTATCTACCTGAGAGACTAAGTGCATTTAATGTCTCCAGGTACAGTGTTTCATTGCATCTTATAAGCCATCATTTGTAAGACTTATTTTTATATTCCACTAAGGAGGCAAAAAAAAAAAAAAAAATTAGACAACTAAATTGGCTCACAATGACAATTATTAAGATTCATTCTATTCGAGAGATTAAAATGTGGGAAAATGTATATGCCTTAGAATATGTGAAATGCAGCATTTCTAAATGAAATCTATCTTGCTGTAATGAAATTGCTTTACCATGGCAGAAAATGAAACCCAGTAATGTATTTGAAGTATGTAACTCCTAGAAATACTACTTCCTCCCTGGCAGAATCTGATAGTTTCTGTATGCAGCCTGCTTTGCAGGACATCTTGGTATTTTTCTTGTGCAAGACTGACATCTGCTGGACAAATGACACAAGCAAAGCTTGGCGCAGGAGTCCTGTGCCATCTAAGGTTTGACTTTCTACCTGGACTGCTGTTACCGGTTACTCATGGTAACAGCAGTCCGAAATATTAAATGAAAAAATCCAGGAATGAAAAACTCATGTTTTAAATGGTACGCTGCTCTGGATAGCGTGGTGAATTTTCTCTACTGCCCTGCTCTGTCCCACTCAGGATGTGAATCATCCCTTAGTTCAGAGTTTCCACACTTTAAACAGTCCCCACCCATTAGTCACTTAGTTGCCAGCTCAGTTATCAGATCATCTGTCAGGGTATCACAGAGCTTATCTTCAAGTCACCCTTGCTTTACTTACTAAATGCCACATTCCCATACTCTTTATTACAGTATATAGTTGTAATTGTTCAATTTTATTATCAATTGTTGTTAACCTATTACTATGCCTAATTTATAAATTAAACTATCATAGGTATGTATTATCAGAAAAAAAATAGTATATATATTAGATTCAGAACAATCTATGGTTTCAGGCATCCACTGTAGATCTTGGAATATAGCCTATTCCTGATATGTGTGTGTGTGTGTGTGTGTATTATTCTCCTATTTTGTAGGACAAAACAAAAGTGATTTCTGCAAGAACAGTATGAGGTATGTCATTTGGCTTCATGTCTTAAACCTTTTCACTCTATGATGCTACCTTCTGATATTTACTTGTATTATGAGTAACTAATTGTATACAGGTCATCTGTATACCTGAAAATAAAGGTAATGGGTAAGAAAGAAAGAATAGCCATTGGAGCTTTAAAACCACAGAGAATTAGAATTAAAAGGGAATTATAAAGATCTTTGTGAATATGGACTAGTAACACTGAAATTTTGGACTCATAACTACAAATATATTGTGCTAGGAAGTGCAGTGAATAGCAGTACTAAGATGTGCAAAATGAAGGGAACTCTAAGCCAGATGAATCTTGATTCATTTACTTAACTCGGGGAAGTTTTCAATTTCCATTATCTTGGCGAAATCATTACCCCTGTTGCTATCTTCTCTGTGGTCCTAGAATATAGGTCATGAAAACTACAGGAGATTGATTTTCACTTAGTTTAAATAATACATTTTTAGCCAAAATATTCAAACATAAAGGGGACACCTCTGAAAGAGTTAATACTCAAAACTCACATCAAGAGGAAAGACATTTTAGCAGCAATAACTACCTACGTGAAAGTCATTGTCTTTTGAGAAGGGGAAAGGGAGCTACATACATTAGGCCCTGGTTGCAGAGGGAACTCAGAGCCTAAATATGCAAAGCTGTGAGATACACTGAGTCTTCCCTAAGTCCTATGATATGGGCTGATTAGAAAGTTGCTATAAAATGTAAGTGCTGGCATATAAATCTCCATGGTTGGTCCTCACCTGTTATAAAACTTCTACAACAATGCTTCTCATATTTTGAATTGCAACATCACTAAGAATCTTGATAAAATAGTGCTTCATCAGGTCTGGGGTAAGGACTAGGGTTTCAAATTTCTAACAAAATCCCAAGTGATGTTAATGCTGCTGACCTGCAGACTGCATTTTGAATATTAAAGTTATACCGAATTTCCCCTATAACAGCAGTTCTCAGGCTGTGATAATCAGACCAGCTGCATCAGCAAGATGTTAGAAATGCAAGTTCTCAGACCCTGTCTAGATTTATTTGATTAGAAACTCTGGGGGATGGGGCATAACCATCTGTATTTTAACAAGTTTTCCAAGTGATTCTGATGGTAATGTCTGCTTTTGAGAAATATTTATCCAACCATAATTGAATTACCCTAGGGAGTTAAAAAACAGAATATCAGCCATTGGTTTTCATGCCAACTCAATTAAATCAGGATATCAAGATGTGGGACCCTTGATTGTAGGCATTTTAAAAAATATTCCCAGGTGATTACAATGTGCAGCCAGGTTTGAGAATCACTGCCAAAGAGAGAGAGAGAGAGAGAGAGAGAGAGAGAGAGAGAGAGAGAGAGAGAGAGAGAGAGAGAGAGAGAGAGAGAGAGAGAGAGAGAGAGAGAGAGAGAGAGAGAGAGAGAGAGAGACTTACTTTTTGAGTCTTTGCTAGTAAAACTCTGGTAGACGTGAGGGGGTCTGGCCTGGTGGGTCTCCTCCTCCTCACTGTTGCTTTGCACCTATAACCAAGATCCCAGCAGAACTAGTCAGAGCCAGTGGGGGGAAGGGTGCAGGATGGCAGGCAGTAGTAGGGGAAGGAGCCTGAGTATACTTGAGTATACTTGAGGGACCTTCTCATGTGGCAGGAACCCAGCAGGGAGGAAGACAGGAACTGAGGTGCAGCTCTACATTCAGTGAGAGGTGACACACATGCAAATAATATTTTGAATCACAACAGTTTCTTTTTGTGGCATAGATTTGAGAGCTTTTCCAAGAGCCCCTTGTACTTGGCAGTACTATAGATGTAGGAAAGAGGAGTCTTGAGTTTTTCAGAGTCCGTGGCATAAAGTTAATGGACTGAGGGAATGTGCCCACCAGAATCTTACACTACCCCTTCTAGACCATGCTCTGGTTACCCAGAATCCCAAACATGCAGCTCAAACAACTTCGTGCCTGCTTCAGTGAACTGCACTGGTTTGGCCTAGTATCTGTTCTCTCAAGGGTCATCTTCTCTACTATTGTAACAACTCTCAGACTGGAGTGATGACCAATGAGTGGCTATTTGTGTGGCGATGGGGCATGAGACATTTGGATATGCAGGCTGGCCTGTTCACACACTTGTGTAGAAAATCTCTGATGATTCAGGGTAGGTCTTGGCATGGGAAGAGAAGGAAACAAGCCAAGGGCTGGAGAGTGGTTCTTCCCACACTGCTGTGTTCTACTACACAAGCCTTTTTATTTTTTCAAATAATTTTTTAAAAGATTTTATTTCATTATTTTTAGGAAGAGGGGAAGGGAGAGAGGCAGAGAGGGAGAGAGACATCAATGTATGGTTGCATTTCACCTGCCTCCAGCCACAGATCTGACAGGAGACCTGGCTTGCAACCTGGTCATGTGCCCTGGCTGGGGAATCGAACCTGCGACCTTTGGGTTCGCAGGCTGGCACCTTACCCACTGTGCTACCAGCCAGGGCTACACAAGTCTTAGGAGTCCAAGAATTCTAGTGGGTGGGTGGGGAAGGGGAGAGAAGGGAGGGGAAATGGGATGGATGTAATACAACAACAATAAAATTAAATAAATAAATAAAAAAAGAGTCTGAGAATTCTAGATTTGAACCTGGACTTGCAGGTCTTTATGGTTACATATTTGTCAAGGTAGAAGAAAAGCAATTTTATTTATAATAATAGTGTTTAGTTTATTATATAACTGACTCTACTCCTGTGTGGATCCCACAAATGATAGGGGCAGAGGTGCTTGACGAGAAACTTCAAGAAGATCAGATTAGTTGAGGACTTAGAAAAGCAGTTCTGGAAACCTAGACGCTTTCAAGAAACCAGACCCATTTCTTTTTCTCCTTTTATATTAAGTCACTCCCAGAGGTTTCTGATTATAATTCAAAAATCAGTATATCTGATGATGACAGATGACAGGCAGCCTGGATTCCCTTTAACCAAGGGCAAACATTTAGAGCCTTTTCCTGCCAGCTTCTCCCTCACCTCCAGCCTACTCACCTCCTCTAAGTCAAAAGGGTCCCACAGCTGCTGGGTTAGAGATCGGTGCAGTTGCGGTCTCTCTTCGCTCCGCTTCCACTGCTGCTGGATGATGGACAGGTCCAGCGATTTAACCTTCCTGCCTGCGGGGTTCTTCTGAAATAGGTTCTTTCTCACTCTGCTCTTCCTTTTCCAGAAAGTCTCATCCTTGGCTAAATGGCCTTCCTTATTGGTGGCCTGTAGACTCCATAACTCTCTCTTTACCTGTGCAGGGTCTGTGCTCCACTGTAGATCTGCTCTGCACAAAGAATGTGTGCAACAGGGAGTCTTGGAGTTAGAATACAGAGTTTGGAATGGTGCACACATTGTGGACATCCCCTGTTGTATTTCCCCTTTAGGGCAGAGGACACAAGAACAAGAAATGGGCAATGTTGTACCATGGATGGGGGGCCCTGGACTTTCCTGTGAACCAGGCTCAAAGTCAGAGTCTTGCTGGAGAACTCGCTTCTCTCCTCTCACTCTGTCCATCACTTCCCATACCACTTGGTCCAAACTGTTCCTTTTGGAGGTATCGTGGGGTGGTGAAAGCTGAACTCGGGGAGGTGTGTACAGGCACATTTTGGAGATGGCTTTCCGGAGGCGTTCTCTGGGTGAGTGAGGTTCAGATTCTGGGGCCAGAATCTTGATGGATGGCACATCAGTTGGGTTGCAATTCCAGAACATATGGGATGGTGAGAACTTTTGCACAGGTGTCTTAGACACATAGGAGTAGAGACAGAAGAAGGCGTCGGCAGTGGCAGCCAGTGTTTGCACCTGCTTGAACCTGCCTGGGTACAAAGGTTGAAGATGGTGAGTCTGGAAGCTTATTAGCAAATTAGTTCGTGAATTTCTCCCTTCAATAGCCTTCCTAAACTTAACATTCATAACGAAGGTGCCACTAGAAGGATCCCCACTAGTGTTTCACCACTTAGATTTTCTGACACCCAGGATACTTTCTTAACTTTGATTTCTTTATTATTATTATTATTATTATTAAATTTATTGGGGTAACATCAGTAAATACAATTATATAGGTTTCAGGTGCACAATTCTATAATATACCATCTGTATACTGTATTGTGTGTTTACCACTCAGAGTCAAGTGTCCTTACACTTTCTTAATTTCTTGACTCCCCATCCCAAGGAGGTATTTTACTTTAGTCCAAAAATCAATTCTATACAGACTGGAAACACTTATATATTGTGAGTTAGCATATCTTTCTGTTGTCAGTATATTCTAAACAATGGCCTCTATCACTGTGTTTGCTTTAGATGACAAACATGATAAAAACAACAAAATCAACATTATTTTCTTAGTAACAAAGCTTTAGGGCTATAGAAGGCTTCTTGATAGCAACAAATTTGGGGGATAGCAGTAACTAGGCAATGGACTGGATTAGAGAAATTTAGGTGGCGTCCATTATTTCTCTTAGAGCTTTGCTTCTCAAAGTGTGGTCAGAAGTCCAGTAGATCAGTATTGGTTCGTATCTTGTTATAAATGCAGACTCTCAAACATTTTAACAATATCCTTTGGTAATTCATGTGCACATCCATGTTTGAAAGCACTGTGGTCAACCATATATCCATACAATTGTAACCTTACTGAACGTAAGAGTCATGTCCTTCTGGTCTAGCTATTGTTATTACAGATTTTAACACCTAATTATGTACCTGGCATATACAACAAATTCAATGAATTATCCTTAAGTGAGTGTGACTAAGAATCATTTATGGTGTGAAAATAATCCAACTCAAAATTCTTGTTTCAGTATGAGATGCTCAGGAGGCTAGTTTTACCAAGGTTTTAGGTTGAATCTGATACAAAGAATCTGAAACAACACTGTCAGAAACACCATGATGTTTTGGGTGTAGTAGAATATAATTTGAAATATATTCTAACATACAGAATCAAATACAATCTTTTATACCTCATCAAGGTAGAGGAGCCCCCTCATATCTTTCCTTCATGTTAAATCAGTACAACTTAAATTACTATTTCCCTAGATGTGGTTTAAGGATTATGTGTAAGAAACATCTGTATGTTTGTTTAAATTGATATCCCTGAGCTTCTCTTTCTGTGGAGGAAAAATGTATAAATATGAGTGCTTTGTAAACTCCTTGCATAATTTGACACAGTGAACTTTGAGAACCACTGTCTTAAATGGAGATGATTTTAATGCAGTGGCTGTAAATAGGAACATCTGATAATTCCAACTGAAGTAAAAAATGGGGATGAGATTTAATAATATTATTCTGATTTGAGATGGCCTATAGAAAGCAATGGTGATATGAAGTCTCTTGAAGAATATTTCAAAAGATAGAGGCAGATGTCAAAATTCATCTTCACTGAAGATAACATAAGAGAATACAGACACAAGAGACAAAGGATCACATGAAGCTAAACATAGAGAGGGTAGGAGATGGATCCATCGATCCCTGTCTGGAGTCTCAGGGAGTAGCAGAGCATGGATCTGTGGGAACACTCACTGGCCAGCATGAGGCAAGGGTCCTCCATCTCGATCCTCCGCACCTGGGCCTTCAGGAAGAGCTGGAAATCAATGCCTCTGGCCTGGGAGGGATTGGTGAAAAATCGGGCAGGGATCCGAGAAGTGTCTTTGTGGTCCTCTTGGCCAAAGCCCAGGCTGAAGAGGACATCTTCTGCATCTTCTTGCACCTTGTCCAGAATCTCAGAGATGCTAAAATAAATAAATAAATAAATAAATAAAGAGGGAATTTGGGTAAGTAGAGGCAATTTTGAGGCACAGGGTAACCCAGAATGTCTATGAGAAGATTTGAATAATCAAAAGTGGCACAAGCTCTGGCTGGTGGCTCAGTGGATAAGGTGCTGGCCTGTGAACCCAAAGGTTACTGGTTTGATTCCCAGCCAGGGCAACATAATCAGGTTGCCAAGCCAGGTCTCCAGCCAGGTCCGTAGCTGGAGGCAGGTGAAAGGCAACCATACACTGATGTCTCTCTCCCTCTCTGCCTCTCTCTTTCCCTCTCTCTAAAAATAATAATAAAATAATTTTTAAAAAGGTGGTATAGATGCAAAGGAATCTGTAGTTGTTTTATGAATCAGTCAGTTCCCACTGGCACATATGTACGATAACTTAGTTGGCTTCTGCCAAGTACTTTGCTTCTTGTCACCCAGTTTGCTCTTAGTAGTTATGTGGGGCAGCTATAGGGAATGCTTGTGTACAGAACGTAAAACTCATTTTCTTCTTACTTTCAGGGTAAAAATTTTCAATATGGTAGGTTGTCACTTAAAATCATCTGTAGGTTCTATAACTTTAAGCAAACCAACCTACAATAAAATCAGATTTATTATAGACTAATTGTTATAAATAACCATTAAGTTCCTGGCATCTCATCAACGTTGTAACATAATGGTATCGAATGAAGCAGTGTTATTTGAGGATCTGCTGTATATGTATGTTCAAAACCCGATTTTGAGAGGTGAATATGGTGATTTTGTATCACCATATTCAGTAGAGGAGTCTTGCATTACAGAAGGTCAAGTACTCTCTCTTTATGGCAGCAACATGTATCTACATCCTGTCTGTGTGCCACCAGGCTGGGTGACGCAGAGCTCAATAACATGCATCCCAAACAACAGTGGGGTCGGGGAGAGGCTGAGGGGCTGTGGATTATTTCAGACTTTGAATAATCACTGTCACTCTACTCAGAAAAGATGCTAGGCTTTTGATCCAAATAGGTACCATCTTGTTTAATTAATTGCTGGATAATTAATTGGAATCCTTGGCAGTATTTTTATGTTTGTTACTTAAGCGCTGATTTTATTTCCATGGTCCTAAGTTTCCTTCTCTGAAGTGTAAATCTGGACCATTGGTTCTCAATCATGGTTGCATATCAGAATTACTTTGGGAAGGGCCTTTAAGAACTGCAGATATCTGAGTCTTATCTCAAGAGATGCGGGCTTAATTGACCTGGAGTGTGGCCAGGGCTAGGGCTCTGTAAGGACAAATCGCTGAAGATAGGTATGTGGCTAATAAGTCTCAGAACCAGATCCCAAATTCAAACTTCGATTCAGAATTCCAGGCGCTTTTATTTACACCACACTAGTTTTCATCACTTTCCATCTTGTTTTAATGTTATTTGCATGTTATTTTGTTCACCCTATTGGATTGTTGAACTCCTGGGGGTAAGCTCTTTGTCTTCTTCATCTTTTCAAATTCCATACAGTCATTGCCTGGCCTGCATTCAGGGATACAAAATTGCCTGAATGAATCAATATTTTATTGCTTCATTCAACCAAAAAGTTAATCAATTAATCAGTATTTCATTGGTTAAGTCCAGGAGCTGTGATAGTACCAATGCTTATCTCCTGCAGTATAAAGTTAAGTGGAAAGACACCCATTACTTTACACATAACGTCCAGCTCTGAGCAGTGGATTCCTTTGCATTCCCCACTATTCTTGAAGCAATATGGTCATACTTTTCAAGTATGTGGCTGCATAAGAGCTCCAGTAAGATGTCCCAGAAAAAAAAAAACTGGGTAGTGGTTCTCAGTTCCCCTCTCTCCTGCCTCTCATCTTCTCCATCCTTCTACCCCTGCCAAACTTGGTACGTACCTTGAACTAGTCTTGTTGGTCCCACCAGTCATGCTGCTGGAAGCCAAGCTGCAGCCAAGGTCTAGTAGCTGGTAGGGCCGGGCTGTCTTTAGGAAACTCCTGCAAAGACCAGAGATGATGTCATACCAATCCTGTAAGCAGTTTGCACCCTGGCTCCAAGATACACCTGCTGGGCATAATCATTCCCTGATGGGTACCTTTGAACCATCTACTGTGAAAACTCAGCCTATGACTTCATTCCTGGTGGGAAAATCTCTGACACCCCAGTTCAGTAACTCTGAAGGGTGACCACTTAGCCTGGCTGAACCTTACACTTACCTGGAGAAGAGTTTGCCATTGGCGGCCAACAGTGTGGCTGGACAAGGAACAGAAAGGCAAAGAGAAAGTTAGAAGGAAAAATAAAAATCACCTATGCTGCTATGCTCTTCTGAACTTAAAACTCAGCCCCCTTCGTTCTTCTCTGCAACTACTATAGGATCACTGAACTCAATGGACTTGACTTTTTATGGGGATATCGAAAGGTTACCAAACATAGACCTGAAAGGGGGACAGATATGGCAGAGGACAATGGACTCCCAGTCTCTGAACTTCTGAACAATGACTGGTTTCTAGGTAAGAGTTCCTCTGTCCTGAGAAGGATAGAAGCATTCAGCCCTCCAGGCTAGACTTCCTATCCCACCACATGAGTCTCTACAGGACCCAGGAGATACTAGTAGGTTGCTATACCTCCATCTTTTATTCAAGCCTGAGTCTTTCTGCAATGCAGTCTCTCTCACACACAGTAGTGACTGAGGTTGCTTTAGGCTTCCTACACAGACAACAACTTCAAAGATGTCTTAGCAGCCAATGTTACTGTGATTTTATATGTTATCTTCCCAAGGTCCAAAGGAAGGCTCCAGTGATGGACCAGTAGTCATCCTGATAGGCTGGGGCAGAAGTATTTTTGGGTTAATGATGCTTTCTGAGTTTCACATTAGATCCTGTTGACACTGTTCTTCCCCTGTGAATAAGACCCCAGGGATGGGTTGCCTTTTCTGCAGTTATTTCTTTTCTTTCTGTCCCAATTAATCCAATGTAGAGTTTCTTACTCCATCTCAACCTCAGAAAGTGGTGTCACTTACCTTCTGCTCCAAGGGTCAAGTCATCTTCAAAGCTGGTTCCATGGCTGGGATACCCTATGAAATAATAAGGCAAAGGCCACAGAAAATCAGGCTTGGACACACACACACACACACACACACACACACACACAACCACACAGTCACATCAGACATCCACATATTTGCAAACCTACCCTAGCTGTACAAACATATATTACATCAGAAATCACATTCATATCTGAACTCAGAAAGAACCACAGGAACACATATATAATTGACCTGTCCCCTACATCACATAGTCATGTACATGATCCTCTGCCAAACAGCACATGGGGCTGTGCACTCGCACACATAAATACACATTTTACAAAGCTCTTTTCCTACAGCAGTGATTGTTAGCTGAGCAGCCGCTAATGGAAGATAACCTCTGAGTACTGTTGAGCCTGTGGGCTCTAAACCAATCCTTACTCTATCTTCTAAACCTTCCTGACTGCCTGTGACCACTAATAGGTATTTTGTAGGCAGTTATGAAAGAGTCAGCCTTCTTATGAGTGCATATGCCTGTGCACATACATATAGACTCACACGCACACACCCACATCACCATCCAGGCAGAACGACAGGAGAAAGAACACAGCCTGTATTTACCATTATATGACTGTCCGGCCTCCTCAAAAAAGCCTTCTTCAGAGTACCTAAGACCAAAAATAACCTTAGAGGTCAAAAATCACTACATTTCCCAAGGGGCTTTCCTCAAATATGTCTCACAGGTTCACAGGTTCACATGATTTTCTAATGAGAATCAGCAGTACTTAAACTGATTTTGTGTTGAAGAAGGTAAGACAAAGTGGTTCTTTGACTGTCAAATTCATGGAGGTGGTCAAGGGGAGCAAGGATTAGAGTGCTGCTATTGTACTGACCACATTGCCTGAAGTTAACTTAGCGACCATTCTCCAGGTGAATTCCTAGGTAAAATAGAAAGTAAAGACTATAGAAGCAAAGTTGAAGAAATACATTTATAGAAGCAGGATTTTGGGTGCATAATTTCCACATTGCCAAAGAGATTATATTTTTACATTTTGAGATATGGGTTGATCAAACATTTACCATCTCCAGAAGAAAAACAGATGGAAATCAGCATACTTGGCAGGTGAGAAACAACTCAGTTTTATAAACAAGAAATTCTCTGCCTAAATCAGATGAGTGAAGTAGTCTATGAAAGAGCTTTGAACTGGGACCAGAGCACCTGGATTCTGGTCTTGGTTCCTTGCTGCTGCTACCTTCTCCAATATTACCTAGGGGATTGAATGACTAGATGTCATTATTAGTTAAGTCCGCTTCAAGCACTGGTGTGTTGTGAGTTTCATAGAGTTTGCTTTCCTTAGAGTTTTAAAAGTGGAAGTTGCTCCTGATGCTTTGAATGTAGCCTCATGTGGAGGCTGGAGCAGAGACTTGTTAAAGTGAATCATCAGGGAGACAAACTGGAGTGCATCCATTCCATTGAAGTGATTCTAAATGAGCCTCCTTTTTTCAGTCTCCAATGATGCCAAAAAATCTCAAGCTATTGGAGCATCACTTCATGAAATATTTAATAATAGCAATGGGTTTACTAATTGAACATCTATAGGTTAGTCGCATTTAAATTTTACAAAATAAATCATTAATATCACATACAGACATCTTTTATTGGTACTTTAGATTCTAATAGTAAAAAAGTCAATGCTGTTTTCTATATTCTATATTTTATATGTTCTTATGAAAAAAAACTGGACATCAAGGTAAAAATGTGAAATCAAACTAGTAATAAGTGTTGGAGAGGTTGCGGAGAAAAGAGAACCCTCATTCAATGCTGGTGGGAAGGTAGATTGGTACAACTACTATGGAAAAGTCTGCCAGTTACTCAAAAATTAAGAGTGGAGTTACCAAATGACCCAGCAAATATTTCTCCTGGGTACCTACCCAAAAAACTCAAAAACATGTATTCACAAAGATGTATGCATGCCTATGTTAATTGCAGCATTATTCCTGGTGGTCGAGACGTGGAGAAAACCAAAGTGTCCTTCATTAGAGGATTGAATAAAGAAGATGTGGTACATACATACAATGGAATACTACTTAGTCATAATGAAGAAAAAATGAAATACTGTCAATTGTGATAACATAGATGGACCTTGAAAATATTATGCTAAGGGAAACAAGTCAGTCAGATAAAGTTAAGAGTCATGATTTTACTCATATGTGGGATATAAAACTGAAACTCGTGGGCACAGACAATAGTGTGGTGGTTATTTGAGGGAAGGGAGGAGCAGAGGGGGCCAAATATATGGTGACAGAAGATGTTTTGACTTTGGAGGGTGGTATATAGTGGGATATACAGATCTTGTATCATAGAAATAAATGTACACTTGAAGCCTGTATAATCATATTAACCAAAGTCACCCTGATAAAGTTAAAGTATGAAATGATATACCCAAGCTAATCAAGTACCAGTAACTTTAATACAACAACTTGAGTAACTTTAATACAACAACAATACGTACTTTTCTTTCTAGTATAAAATATTACATATAAAATATTATTTTATTATACATATAGCATTAGTACACAAATACTTGTATATCTTAATATAATACTACAAATATGTTAGCATATATAAGATAAATATTAGTATAAATTAACATTTCCTATTACTATTAAAACTCTATGGTAAATGTCAACTACTAGAATATTGAGATTTACTATTGCATTTAATGCTTGTGCTGTAGCTACACAGTAATGCTGCTACTAAAGCCAACTATTATTGTAACAACAATAAAAACACTACTATTGCACTTCTGGGTGTGTATTCAATGGAAAACCCAGTATATAGTCACCAAAACAAATAATTCTCATAGTAACCCACAACTAGAAGACCCAAATCTCTAATTCTTGTAAAATGGATAAATTGTAGGGTGAATATATAATTTAATGTTAGGCAACAATAAAAAGTATGACCAATTGCTGCTTGTAAAACATGAACATCACAACCATAATGCTGAATGAAAGAAACACACATAAAACAGTACATGTTGTATGATTCTATTTATATAAAGTTAAAAAATTGCAAAACTCATCTATGATGTTATAAATCAGGACATTGGTTATCTTGGAAGTGGGGTAATGAATGGAAGGGGACAGATAGGAGCTTCCAGAGTGCTGGTACTGTCCCTGCAGGTTCTGAGAGAAGTCCTTGAGCTATGTACCTAATACTCAATTGTTTTTCAGGAAATGGTTTATACTTTAATGCAATTTCTATTATTGTTATTTTAGCAGCTTTATTGAGGTATAATTGATATACTGAGTTGGCCAAAAGGCCCATATGGTCTTTTCTGTAAAAATAAAATACATATTTTTCATTTTCCCCAATAACTCCATTGATGTGGATATTTTGAGTATTCTGGCTATCTCCCAAGTGGTATAACATTGATTATTTTCAGTTAATATCTTGATTTGATCACTATCAACTCAACTGGTCTACCTAACCACAGAGTATTGTCCAGTGAGAAATCTCCAGCACAAAAAACTTACTTTGCAAACCACTTTTGACACATTTGATCAGTCACAGCACCTCCAAACTGCACAATTCTTTTTTTTTTGCAATTCAGTTATGTTTTTACCTTTCTTTAAATAATAGAGTATAATATGCCAAAAATGTCACAGATTTTCTTCCATCCTCAATATTAAAATGGCTGCACAAAAATTCACCAATTTTGATATGTTTTTATTGAATGCAACTGTCACAATACAATCTAACAAACTGTTTTGAATGAAGTTAAAGACACTACAGCCATCATATGTAAAAACCAAACAAACTTTCTGGCCAACCCAATACAAAGAACTACACATATTTAATGCACACAATGGGATGAATTTGGACATATACAAGCACCTGTGATACTGTCACCAATCAAGGTAACAGACATGTCCAACAACTCCCAGTTTCCTTTTTGCCCTTTGTGTGTTTTATGAAGTAACAATACTTAACATCGAAATCTACCCTCTTAGCAAACTTTATCTTAATTTTAAAAATATTTCATTTATTTATTCTTAGAGAGAGGGGAATGGAGGGAGAAAGAGAGGGAGAGAAACATCAATGTGTGTTGCCTCTTGCACACCCCCAGTTGGGGACTTGGCCTGCAATCCAGGCATGTGCCCTGACTGGGAATTGAACCTGGGACCCTTTGGTTCACAGGCCTGTGCTCAATCTGCTGAGCCACCAGCCAGGGCTACCCTCTTAACAAATTTTAAAGTAAACAATACTATATTGTTAATTATAAGCACTATGATGTACAGTAGATATCTAGAACTTATCTAGCATAACCAAAATGTATACCTATTGAGTTCTACCACAATTTATATTAAAAAGAGAAATCTACTAATATGTATGCTATACTTTGATAAAAATTACATTAAAAAATATCACTGATATAATTCCTAGTCTGGCCAAAGGAAAACTTGCTATTATTCATTATATACAAATTTTTGTTGGGTGTTGACCCTATATTTCTTTTCTCTAGCTGTGCCCTGGCAGGCATGTCCACGTTCTCTATATGAGGACCAGCCCAGGATGACCCTTGGGATAGCAGGCTCCTTTACGTGTATGTGGGATCTACCATAGTAGTATGGATGTGGGCCTGGATTTATTGATGCCTTCTTACTGAGCATGCTGATTTGAAACTTTATGTCTATCACCTAAGTCCCAGGCCTTTCGTAGGTTATTGCTTAAGACATAATGCCAATGACTGAGGACTGGATCTAGGGCTGTACCTCTCTCTTTACCTTTTCACTGAAAAGTTCCTTAGCATCATTTCAAGTCTGAAGTACAAAAGCCAAGGTGCCATTCTCCTGTATTGCCAATTTATAAATAAAGAGCAAGGAGGTGGATTGGATTCTGAGAATAAGCATGTGACTATTTTTAGCTACTTCCAGCAACTTCCATAGATTCTGTTTGCGTAGATTTTGAACTGAAGTCCACACAGATGGCTTTTAGGCTCCCTACCCTACCTCTGATTCACAAGTAACACATTCATGCCTTAGAATATCCCCTGAGGGCTTAAGAGGGGAAAGAAAAAGGAGTGACATAGTTTGTTAAAATGTACATGAGCTAAATTTGCAGCAGAAGGGTCTGCTACTAGATTCAATACCCAACCCCCCCCACTAAGTTACCAAGGAAAGCTTGTCATAAAACAAAACCCCTTTGCTACCAGGGAGTGTTTGGCATTGGAAAGAAAATGGAAACTATATGGTCTTGAAATAAAATTTGAAGGGTGCCTCCCAGGACACCTGCCAACAGAGTGGATAGATAACTGGTGAATGTGAATTTCTTGTCTATCTTCTTTCCTCTGTGGCCTTTGTATCTTAAGAATCGAAGACCATGGTAACTCAGAAGACCATACTGAAAGTAAATTTCCTCTAAATCTACTTCATTGTAGATTATCAAAATCAAGTGTTTTCTCACTCTCATCAATCATTATCCTTTAATTTTTATGATTTTCCCATATAGTTAAAAAGTATTACATACTTATTTGGGAGGATTAGAAAGTAGATGGCTCAGTGGAAAGGCATCGGCCTGTGAACCCAAAGGTGGCTGGTTTGATTCCCAGCCAGGGCACATAACCAGGTTGCAAGTCAGGTCTCCAGCCAGGTCCGTAGCTGGAGGCGGGTGAAAGGCAATGACACTTTGATGTTTCTCTCCCTTTCTTCCTCCCTCCCTGCCATTCTCTCTAAAAAATAATGAATAAAAAAAAATTTTTTTTAAGTAGAGAAAATTTAAAATATTTTATGAGCTTACTGATTTCCCTTCTTTCCAAAGACAAATGTAAGAATGCTAACAGACTTTCTTATGGCTTAAATATTGATTTTTTCAACACATAGAAAAGTAAAAAATTATGACAGATACTCTTGCATCTGTCACCTTATTTTCACACATGTAAACATTCTGTCATATTTGCTTCAGATAAAAATGAAAATGAATAAAATGGTAAAGATATAACTAAAGTCTCATTTTACTTCCATTTCTTCCTGCTTTTTTCCTTCTTAGAGGTAATCACTATTCTAGAGTTGGTGTAAATCACTTCTGATAAAGAAATAGATAGGCAGATAGACAGACTTACTTTGTGAAATTTTAAAGTAGTATTAAGCCCCTAGTTTATAAACCTTACCATGCACATATTATTACAGAACATTACAGTACTTGTACATACATCATAGCATTTAAATCTTTGAAAACTTTTGAAACTTTTGAATATATTATTCTAGTTCTCTACTTTATAGGTGAGGAATCTGAGACTTTCAGTTGTTAACTTATAGGTTACACAGATAGATAGCAAAAGAATTAGGTTCAAATCTTGAAGCCTTTTCACTTACCAGGCTACGTTTTCAACATATGTTTTGTATCAGGGTTTATCTTTGTAGAAACAGGGAGGGAGAGGTGATTTCTGAAGTTTGCAATCTTATATTGCTATGAATTTATTCTCTTCAACTAGAATGTAGTATGTTTAAAGCCTAGGGGCATATTTTAAACTATATAGCACACATCTAGACCATTTAGACAGGTGGTTAGCAAATGTACAGTTAATAATTGCTGATGTAAATTGATAAGACTCAAGAGTAGTTAGTGAGATAAAGACATTAACTGAGACAACTAGTTCTCTTGCACAAGTCTGGTGAAGCATTTTAAAATAAAGGAGTATTTTTATTGAATTTATTGGGGTGACATTGGTTGATAAAATTAGATAGGTTTTAAAACAGCATCTGCATATTGTATTGTGTTAACCACCCCAAGTCAAGTCTCCTATCATCATTTATCCCCCTTTTACCCTCTTCTACTTCCACTCACCTCCCCTTTCCTCAATAGCGAAGGGTTTAAAATCACACCAAAACTTGCAAATGTTCCTTTTCCTACATTCCTTTACTTCTCTATATTCTGATCACTCTCAATTGACTTTGAAGTCATTGAATTGTGGACTAGGACTATAAGGATGATATATTTTGTAAACAATAAAAGCACAAAATAAATCCCCCCTGGCATTACCTTCTGGGTCATAGTTAAAACACAACATTGGATTATTCAGTGCTATTTATTTCCCACCAAATAAGCAAGGATGGGTTTATGTATCTGTTAATAGATGAGCTTAGATTAAAAGCTAAGTAAAGCTTGAACAACTTCTGGAAGGGAAATAAGGAGCAGGCAGGAGCTATAAATTCTGAGAATTCATTATCGTACCAACAATAAGGCTTAAGTAGGTCACAGAAGTCTGGGTAGACTGAGTCTAAAATGGTGCAGACTATGGGGTACATTGCCTCATATTTTAAAGTGTTTCTGAGGAAAGATACTACATTTTGCCTTGAAGTACCTGCTGTAGTTCTTCACTGTTTGGAATGATTAAAGTAAACCCCTTACCCCTTGTTCTGTGTTCTGCAGTAGAAATAAACAACACAGTGACAAATTACTCTGATCATAAGAACAATTAGGTTTCAACCCTCTTTCATTACGTAGTGATAGACTCTAGGATAAAGGGAAAAGCAGTTGAGTAGGGATCTGGAACTCAGTCCGGCCTTTCTCCAAAGCTCCAGATTTCCATCATTCTTGGCTTCTGCATCCATCCTGCCTGTATTTCCAGACCTCCACCCTAAATTAGTCTCATGCCAAAGTTGCAGTTGATTCACAGTCACCTCAAACCTTACTCCTGTCCCCATTTCAACCTCACTTCTAATCATTAGGCCCAATTCAAACCCCCTTTTGTTGTTTCTGGGTTCCCATGAGACAGTGCCTGTTAGCATACCCAACCACCAACTTCATTCCATCCTGTCGTACTTCTAGCACTTACTTACCCACAGTCTTGCAGCCAGTCTTCAATCTTAGTGATTGGATTCCCTGGGAAAGTCAGACATCAGATCACTGTGAGAACTGAAGGAAATCAGACTCCCTCCCTGCAACTCAACCCATTTTCAAGTTTATCCTTATAGAAGCCATGTCACAACCTGTTCCCCCAATAAAACTTTTCTTTAAGATATAAGAAAAAATGCATAAAAATAGTGAATATTCTCATTCTGCCCCACCGTCTCTTTCCTCCCAGGCAAATGCCTAGCATGTCAAGCTCACTGCTCTCTTTTCCCTGTGATTTTGGAAAAGGAGTGGATCCTTCCCCTTAAAAAAAAAAAAAAAGGTACAAACCCAAAATAAAACTAGAAAAGCACAGTATTTACATTTTTTGTTTCCTACTAAATAAGCAAAAATGGGTTTATTTATGCAAGATTTTCCCCTTAATGGCTGTAGTCTCAAAGAAGTTCTGAGAAGCATATAGAAAAGGTACTACTGTTATACTATTTAAATGAGAGAAACATATCTTAGAAAGGTAAGTGATTTACCAAAAGATACACCGCTTGTTAGGGACAGAGTTGCAGTCAGAGTCCAGGCATTCAAGTTGTAATCTTGTTAACACAGACAAAATCGAAACATCTGAAAGCACTCACAGAGCCCCCAGGCCCCACGTTCTACAGACAGCTTCTCAGGTTGACACAAAAAAGTGTCTCTTTCTGTTTCCTAATCTTATGCCTGCCTTTTTCTCATATCATTCATATTTCATATTACTTTACCCTTCTTCCCTTAAGTTATTTAAACCAGTCAAAATGAGGCTTCCTGAGGGCCTGGCCTAGACAAGGGACCCACTGCCCACATTCTGCAGGGCTGTGCCTGCTGCCACATTTTCCCTACCAAAGGCAACGTGGAAGTCCGTTTGATGTCCAACAGCTTCTTACCTTCCTGGAAAACATCATCCAGGCTGGACGGCTCAGAATCTGGGACATCCTGCAGGGCAGCTGCAGCTTCCTCTTCCAAGACCTGGGTCTGCCAGTGCCGGCTCTGACGCAGCCAGGCCCGTCGCTTCTCCCAGGACGTGGGGCTCAGCACAGAGCCTTCCATGGTCCTGGTTCAGACCTCAGGGTCTCCTGCAACAGTGATGCCACCCTGAGAATTGAAACACAGTGACACACCCTCATCCTCTATTCAGACACTCCCAGCGTGTCTCCCAGCCCCCATCTTCCTGGATTTGCACAAAGGAGCACGACTCCTCTGGCCATTTTGGGGAGAGGAAAGAGATCCTATCTTTATCCATCTTTAAAAAAAAAAAAAAAAATGATCTGAAGAATCCAAACACCGGGGCAAGGCTTTCAAATCAGTAAGTCTGGACACTTCAAACATCGTGTGGTTTAAGGAGCACCAAAAGAGCTCTTCCTACTTTAAGAAAGTACTTCTTCTCATGATAGTTGAAATGGTGTATTAGAAAACATTTTTCTTTAATCCTTAAAGATTTTATCTCAGAATCTTCTAATCACATTGAAATAACTATAATTTTGCAATTTATAAAGTTCACTTTGATTCTTGTAAAGGCTTGTGAAGAAGTCTCAGATTTCAAAGGTTGAACAACTTTTCTAAGGTCCCACAAACAGTATGCCCTTCAAACTACAGTCATTCTGGGTTTACTTTGTTTTGTTTCCTCTTACATGTTAGGGGTTCACATAGGATTTCTCTCAGTGAGGGTGGGGACCTCACAATAAAAACAACAAGGAGACCTTGTCTTAAGCAATTAGCAGCCACCACCTTAAGGATCATCATTTTCCACTTTTGTGAATGAGGGTTTCTCCATAGCTATGACTTCATTCCCTGGTTCATCAATGTGTATATGTTTCTTTTAGCACTGCCTAATCAACACCTCTGTATCCTTCCAAAAGGTTCATTCTAATGGCACTAGCTGTTTGTTCAAAGAGGAAGAAAGAGGAGAGGAATCATTTAATTGTCCAACTAGAGCTTCAAAAAAACCTAAGGTAGCGCTGGCTGGTGTGGCTCAGCAGATTGAGTGTGGGCCTGTGGACCAGAAGGTTGCCAGTTTGATTCCCAGTCAGGGCACATGCCTGGGTTGCAGGCCAGGTCCCAGTTAGGGGTGCTCTAGAGGCAACTGCACATTGATGTTTCTATCCCTCTCTTTCTCCCTCTGTTCACTTCTCTCTAAAAATAAATAAATCTTAAAAAAAAAAAAAAAAAAGACTCAGGGCAAAGGAACATCTATTGGTTTATGTTCTGTCCTCCTGCCTCTTCCTTACATGCAGCACTCAGGGCAGAGAGTGAGTAGAACTGGGACCACTATTTTCTACTGCCTTGTCCCTCTACTCCCTGGAGCTGCCATAAAACCTTCATCATCTTATCTGTACTTTTAACTGTTGGAATAAAGGGGGAAAATATGTAAGCAGAGGGCTAGTTTCCAGAGACTTTCGTTCTTCAAACACTTAAAAACAAAATTATTTGTGAGGTGTTCAACAATTTAGGCATTAAAATAGCTACTTTTGGAGACGACAAATTGAACATAAAACACATTCTTAGGACAACAAAATTGTTTTGAATGCCTCTGCTTGCTACAGAAAACTTATCCCAGAGAAAAATAATAACATGATTACCTTTGTCTGACCTAAATTGTTTTACTTCTGATCTAACCTAAGAATGTTTTTCTCTAAGAAATAACAACAGCTGGCACTCTGTAACTTTGTTAACTCTGGGCACCTGGCCTTTTGTCCATTGCCTGTGCCTTTAAGGGAAATTAAATGATTGAATTAAGCTTGTGACATAGGGAAGCCACAAAGTGGTAGCAGAGATAATTAAAGCTTTTAGGAAAAGAATCTAAAAAGCCTTGATCAGAATTTATTTAACTCATTAGTTCTGCACCTCCAAAATATTTAATAGGTTGGTGTCAGTGAGCCCAGAATAGAAAATGCCAGAAGCTGACTTGCCTATTGTCTTTAATTCCCAGAGCAAATGGACTTTCGCCTAATCTGTGAACTCTTCTGTTCATAAGAAGAATGTTTTTGGTGATTAGGACAACATAAAAGGGAGGCAGGAGAGCAGGAAGAGAGAAAAAGAAAGAAAGAGAGAGAGAGAGAGAGAGGAAGAGAGAGAGGAGCGAGAGAAGAGAAAGGAAAGAAAGAAATAAAAAGAAAGGAAAGAAAGAAAGATGAATACTTGACTTCCATTCTTGATTCTGCCACTTGCTAATGGCATAACTTTGGAAAATTCAATCCCTCTTTCTAAAAGTCTCAGTTTCTCAAGAAGGACACTCTAGCTTAGCATAGTGCCAGAATCTCACTTTCGAGGTGGTAAATGGGGGCCTCTACTTACATTTCAAGTGATATGAATCCATTCTATATTCTTCCCACGTGTTTGAAACTGCACCACACTCACCTAGGCTAATTTTTCCTCTGTCCCCTGAAAATGCTTATCTTTTTATTAATTCTAGGTTTTTTTCCACATTTTTCACTCATTTCCCCTCCTGTCCCTCAGCCTTTGGCACACTTAACTGACCAAGCTCAGCTGGTAACCAATTTTCTCCATGGGAGCCAGACCTGGCTTCTATGGCGTAAAATAGTCACTTTTCACTGAGTTTATGTCCTCCTTAAATTTCTTCTTCACTATTACCACTAAAATACTTAATATTTTTGTTTATTAGTCTAGTTTATTTTTACTCTTCTGATTAGGATTTAAGTTCTGAGAGGACAGAGAATATTGTCTGGGTTGTTCACTGTTGTATTCCTAATGTCTAGAATAGAACCTAACTCATCATAATTGCTTAATAAATGCTTATTCTCTAAATGAATGAATAATTAGTAGCTGACTATTCCCCAAAGGAGGTCAGTGTATCCTTACAGAGTCATCATAGACACATGTGGGGAGATTGGCTTCAAAGCTGGGACAGTAAGCTTATAATTATGTATTTATTAAGCATACAAAACTGTTTTGGGCTGGAAGTTGGAGAAAAGAGATGAATTTGATGGTTATTCTATGACTTGTTTACAATTTTGGAGTTCCTAAAATTGCAAACAGAATTTGTATTTTTCCTTAACTATTTCTATTTGTTGTTCTGCCCTATGACGAAAAGTTTTACTTAATATAAATGCTCAAAGAAAAATTCCTATAAAAAAAGAGAATCCTCAGTGTTCAAGGGTTCTAAAGAAAGCTTGACAAATAAATGAGTATTATAGTTACGGCAACAAGAAGGCTGGACAAGTTAAGGACTCTATTGACTATTGAGAATGACAATCATTTTCTAAGCAATTACTGTTTCTTGAAACACTAATAATGGCCTCACCTCTGAAGTAAAAGATGATCTTTTCAACTGTGGCAAACTGGACAGGAGACCAGGAAATTGAATAAGCTAATTTTCCTCAATGTCTGTCACACCTGGGTGATACAAACCTGCTTATGGGGTATTATAAGTATAGTGATATTATGAGGCAGGAAGAAAGAACTGACTGGTTAGTGATAACAGGAGGAAGCTGTGCTACTGGGAGATAAGAAAGTGGGTATTCTTTGTGGAAATCTGGAGGAAATGACAAATGATCATCAGACAAGCATATCAGCAGTGAGTGTTAGAAAGAATTGAAAGATGGAGTGCATGCAGCTGTCAAGATGGCAACTTTGAAGGCCTTGAGGTCCCTAGTGAAAACAGGAAGGGCATTGAGATATTTTCTCCAAACAAGCCACACAAAGACATACATACACCTATATGCACAATGGAATTTGGTGCACTGAAAAGAGCACTGACTGGGAATAAGGAAAGTTGGGCATCCTTCCAACATTTGTGTCCAATTAGTTGACTTCTGGCATGTCAACTAGGTTTTCTTTTTCTTGCTTTCTTTTTCATTCTGGTATGTAAAGCTCTTTCTAGATAAAGTATAGTTGACATACATTATTATATTAGTTCAGGTATATAATAGTAATTTGACATTTATGTACCTTAAAAGTGATCACCACAGCCCTGGCTGGTGGCTCAGTGGATAAGGTGCCAGCCTGCAAACCCAAAGGTTGCCAGTTCGATTCCCAGCCAGGGCACATAACCAGGTTGCAGGCCAGGTCTCCAGTCAGGTCTGTAGCTGGAGGCAGGTGAAAAGCAACCACACATTGATGTCTCTTTCCCTCTCTGCCTCTCTCCCTTTCTCTCTCTCTGGAATTAATAAATAAAATCTTAAAAAAAAAAAAAAAGTGATCACCATAAAAAGTCCAGTATCCATCTGTCACCATATAAAGTTATTGTGATTTTGACTGTATTCCCTGTGCTGTGACTTACATCCCCATGACTTATTTATGTTATAACTATAAAATTTTTACCTCTTAACCCCCTTTACCTTTTACCGAACCCCTCCACCTCTAGCAACTATCAATTTTTCTGTATCTATGGTTCTGTTTGTTTTGCTTGTTCATTTCATTTTTCACATTCTATATATTAATGAAATGACATTTCACATAGCATAATATTCTCTAGGTATATGTACCTATGTTGTTGCAATGGCAAGATATCATTCCTTTCCTTGGTTGAGTAATATTCTTGTATAAACAGAGATACACATAATTCTTCTTTGTACATAGGGGTGCATATATCTTTTCAAATTAGTGTTTCATTTTTCTTCAGATAAGCGCTCAGAAATGAAATTGCTAGGTCCTTCTTTGTCTATTGTTATAGTCTTTGTTTTAAAATCTATTTTATCTCATATAAGTATCATTATCCCAGCTTTTTAAATTTCCATTTTCATGAAATATCTTTTTCCATACCTCTACTTTCAGTCTCTGTGTCTCCCAACCTGATGTGAGTCTCATATAAGCAGCATATGTAAGGGTCTTATTTTTTTATCCATTCAGTCACACTGTATCTTCTGAATGGAGCACTTAGTCCATTTACATTTAAAGTAATTATTAATAGGCATGTACTTATTGCAATTTTAATTGTATTCATACTAGATATATAAGAAGTTGGTTTTCTGCCTTCATTAATGTTTGCCTTTACTAGTGAGATTACTTTTTTGAATTTATTTTCTTACAGTTTTGGACTTTTCTTTTCCACATAAAGAATTCCCTTTAATGTTTCTTGTAACGTTGGTTTAGCAATGATAAACTCCTTTAGCTTTTGCTTGTCTGAGAAAACCTTGAGCTCTCCTTCAATTCTGAGTGAAAACCTTGCAGGGTAAAATATTCTTGGTTGTTGGTTTTTTCCTTTCATAAGGTTAAATATATCATGCTACTCCCTCCTGGCCTGCAAAGTTTCTGAGCAGACCTTTGTATGAAATTAGTTGTTTTTTTCTTGCTTAAGATTTTCTCTCTAACTTTTAACAATTTAATTACAAATGTGTTTTGGTGTGGGTCTCTTTGGGTTCATCTTGTTTGAGACCCTCTGTGCTTTATAGATGTCTATTTAGATGTCTATTTCCCAACCAGGTTAGGAAAGTTTTCAGCCATTATTTCTTCAGATATGTTTTTTGTCACTTTCTATTTCTTCTTCTTCTAGAATCTCTATGATTTTTTAAAAAAGATTTTATTTAATTTTAGAGAAAGGAAATAGAGGGAGAAGAGAAGGAGGAAAAAACATCAATGTGAGAGAGAAACATTGATGAGTTGTTTTTCAAACACACCCCAACCAGGAACTGAACCTGCAACCTAGGCATGTGCCCTGACTGGGAATCAAACTGGTAACCTTTCACTTTGCAAGATGGTACCCAAACACCTGAAGCACACCAGTCAGGGCTAGGACCCCTATGATTTGAATGTTGGTCCACTTGATATTGTTTCAGAGGTCCCTTATGCTATCCTCATTCTTTAAAATTATTTTTTCTTTTTGATATTTTAGTTAGGTACTTTCTACTATCCTCTTTTCCTAATTGCTGGTCCATTCTTTTGTATTATCTGATCTGCTGTTGATTCCCTCCAGTGTATTTTTCATTCCAGTTGTTATAGTCTTCGATTCTGATAAGTCTTTTTATTTATTTATTAAAAAAAAAAAAGATTTATTCATTATTTTTAGAGATAAGGGCAGGGAGGGAGGAAAAAAGGGAGAGAAACATCAGTGTATGGTTGCCTTTAACTGCCTCTAGCTACAGACCTGTCTGGAGACCTGGCTTGCAACCTGGTTATGTGCTCTGACTAGGAATTGAACCAGCGACCTTTGAGTTTGAAGGCAGGTGCCTATCCATTGAGCCACCAGCCTGGGCTAAGTCTTTTTTAAATAATTTTTATCTCTTTGTGTTTTCATTGAGTTTATCCACTTGTCAGCAGAGTTAGATGAGTATTTTTAAAATTAATCTTTACTTGAGGACATATTTTTCCTTGCCTTTAGAGAGAGGAAGGGAGAGAGAGAAACATTGATGTGAGAGAGAAGCATCACTTGGTTGCCCCAGTACATGCCCAGACTGGGAATTACATGCACCCAGACCAGGGATTGCACATACCTATGACTGTGCCTGCAGGTACACCAGGGATGGAACCCTCAACCTAGGAATGTGTCCTGACCAGGAATTAAACCAGAAAACTTTCAGTTATGGGACGACTCTCCAATCAAGTGAGCCATACAGGCCAGTGATGATGAGTATCTTTATGTCTATTACTTTGAACTCTTTATGTAGCAGACAGCTTATCTCAGTTTCATTTAGTTCTTTTCCTGGGATTTTGTTTTATTGGTGTTTTGTTGTTGTTTGTTTGGAACATAGTCTTTTCTCGTTTTGCCCATTTGTTTCTATGTATTAGGTAGGTCAGCTATGTCTCTTGGTCTTGAAAAAGTGGCCTTACATAGAAGGTGTCCCATGAGGCCCAGTGGTGGAATCCCCTTTGTCATCAGAATTAGGCACTGTTGAGGTGTTTCCTTGTGGACTGGTGTTGCCTTCTGTTGTGGTTGGGCCATAACTTCTATGGACCCACTGGCAGGGGAGGCTGGTCACTGGCCCTGTCAGCTATGAGGCCTGACCACAACTGTTGTGGTACACGCTGGCATGCAGGGCAAGTCTTCAGTGTGGCTGGCAGTATGCAGACATACTGCTGAATACTAGTGCTGACTGAGGCTTCCCGTGGGATGTAGCAGGGCAGAAACTGCTTTGGAGGGGTGACAACCTGGATGGGTCCTCAGGGAAATGCCAAGGTGGGGTGAATAGTGTTAACAAGGTTAGTGGAGGGTGTCAGGAATGGTGCCTGCCAACATCAGACCAGTTAGGTGGAAAGTAGATGAAGGGGAAAGAAAAACGGTGCCCATCAGCACTACTGACTCAAGAGAGTTCCAACGGTCCTTGTCTCTCCAGCACACACTCTAAAATGAGTCAGTGTGTCACCTTCATGTATGACCTAGGTGTATTTCAAAATGCTGCCTCTGTGCTGGAACTCAGAAAGAACACAACCTGGGTTTCTTACAGTCCTTTGGCTTTCCCAAATGGAAGCCCTGCTGGTTTTCAAAGCCAGATGTTATGGGAACTCCTATTCCTGGTGCAGGGCTCCTAGGCTAGGGTTCAAACCTCTCCCTCTTTTGAGGATGACCTCTGCAGTTATGATATCGCTCTCACATATCAGTCACCACTTTGGGAGTGGGGGCAAATAGGCTGGGTCTTCACTTTAGTCTCTACCCTTCCCACTTGTCCTTTTCTCTTCCCTACATTTCTCAAGAGACTCGGTCTCCAAGTTTTTCTCCACAATCTGTCACGTGCTCTGAATCTGACTATAACCAAGTAGAATAAGAGAGACTTCTCTGTTTTGAGAATTTATAATTAAAAGCAGAAGTTGCAGCAAACAGGGTTGAAGTTAGACAAGAGAAATCACCTCTAGTGGTTAAATATTAGGGTGTGGTTTAAGAGCTTTGAATGAATATCTTTGAACAAAAGCCATCACCAGAACTAATAACTCTAATAGTAATGAAACCTTATGGGTGTGTTGTTACTACATTGAGAACATCACACACTTCCAGCCTCTGCTTTCTAGAGGACATAGTCAGAGCTTCCCTACATGTTAACATGGGCAAGTCAAAGCAATGGGGACTCAATAACTCATAATGTATCATAAGATGTATTTGTGTACATTATATTTATTCATGAAACCTTCCACAAACTATCTTATTTAATCCGAACAATCACCTTTGAGCTAATTATTGTTATCTGAAGCTCAGAGAGGTATGTGGCTTGTCCAAGGATATATATTTGGGATCTATTATAGTTTTGAGATATAAACTCAGGTTGGTCTGACTTTTGATTTATGCTGCCTCTTCTGTACCAGGTAAAGTGGAAGGTTTACGTAATGCGAAATGAAGATTTTATCAAAATAGTTTCTCCTTTCCTTTGTGCCAGATTACATCTGCCACTGACATCTAAATGGTGATCTTGTGTTATTTTTTATTCTATTATTTGTAGAAATATTGTGCCTCAATTCAGACCAACCTGAGTTATGACAATCTTGGTGAGGGAGGTATTACTTTGTTTGGCTATTAGCATGGTGTTTGTTCTTGACTTCAACTAGATGGTTAGGAAGCAGTGTTGCCTTCCTCAGCTCTATGGGGCGGACCAGCAGCAATCTACACATAATGTAGACTTCCCCTCTCAAGTGGAGCTTAGTTGGGCCCTTGCTGCTGTAATGTACGGAGTGGGCAAAAGTAAGTTTACAGCTGTTCTTATGGAAAATAATACAAGAATTAATAAATAATAACAAAAGAATAAACTCTGTGTTTTCCTGCACTATTTTTTTTGCCCACCTCTATATGTTAAGTCACTGATGTATACAGGAAGTGCTTAATAAATGATAACTATTAGTATTAATCTTCTCTCAGCCTCTTGCTAAAGCTGGAACATTTTCAGGCATAAGGAAAGAAGGAGTGGGCAGCAGGGTACAGTAGTGTGTGTAAATGCGGGTGGTAAGGAAAGGCTGCTGCTGTTCAGCACCGATGAGATCAGTGCAGTGGACTGGGCCCTTCATTCTTACTAATGTCCATAGGAATCTGAGAGATCATCTAATCCATTTTGCAGTTGAGGAAACTAAAAGAGAAAGAAAAAAGATAGAGATAGAGATTAGAGAGAGATATTAAAAGAGAGGTTTATAAAAGAATGCTCAACATCAGTAGGCATCAGAGAGATGCAAATTAAAACCACAGTGAGATATCACCTCACACCTGTCGGAATGGCCATCATCAAAAAATAAACAAACAACAAGTGCTGGTGAGGATGTGGAAAAAAATGGAATACTAGTGCATTGTTGGTGGGAATGCAGACTGATTCAGTCACTATGGAAAACAGTATGGAATTTACTCAAAAAACTAAAAATGGAACTGCCTTTTGACCCAGAGATTCCACTGCTAGGTCTATACCCAAAGAATCCTGAAACACCAAATTCAGAAGAACCTATATACCCCTATGTTCATAGCAGCACTATTCATAATAGCCAAATGCTAGAAACAGCCTAAATGCCTATCAGTGGATGAATGGATCAAAAAACTCTGGTACACTGCAACAGCATGGTTGGAACTGGAGAGTATGCTTAGTGAACTAAGCCAGGCAGCGAAAGACAGATACCTTATGATCTCACCTAATACAGGATACTAATGAACGAAACAAACAGACAAGCAGAATGAAACCAGAGACATGGAGAAAAAGGAGCAGAATGACTGTGACCAGAGGGTAGGGAGTAAGGGGGAGGAAGAGAGTGGGAGAGAAGGGGTGGGGTTTAGATGAGGAGCTAATGGGAAAGACCCATGGGCAAGGAGGTGGGGATTGGCTGTGGGAGAGGGGAGGGGGCTAGGGGAGAGCAATGGGGGGAAATGAAACAATTGTAATACAACAATAATAAATTAATAAAAAATGTAGCCAAAAAGAGAGATTCATCTGAAGGCATGTAGAATATTAATGGTTGTTAATGAAACTCACACTTACAAGTTTTGAGTCCTAAGTGTATGCTTTCTTCCTCTGTATCAGATCACCTTCCTCCTGCCCCGCTCAGTTTCCAAGACTCTGCCCCAGAGTTTTGTTTAACACTCTGGGCCTCCATGCAGGGACATGTAACAGACAAGACCTTTCTTTTCATCTGTCTGTATTGTTCCTGCACCCCAAGCAGTGTCTGTGAATTGGGACTGAGAATAAAAACAAGTGTGGGAGGAGAGAAAAAGGAAACAGAGTTTCCATGATGGGGCCCGGAAGACCTTCCACATCTTACTGCATTCACAACCCAAACGCACATCACCACCATTGCAAAGGGCTGTAGGAAATCCCAGGACAGCCAACATTTGTGAATGGGACAAGCTGTCCTCAAGCCAGGTTGACCACCCCCCCATTCTACATACCCTAACTGCAGCGTCCTCTGACATTGCCTTTATAGATAGGAAATTTCTTCTAATAGCAAAACCTCTTTTATGCCGTGTCAGTTTGTAAGATCATCAGAACAAAACTTACCCTGAGGATAGCATTTGAGCATTGTGAGACTTTTATGGTCTAAGGGTGCATGGCTCAATCCATCTCAGGGAAAAAGGGAGACGTTATTTGATAAATAATACCAAGAAAAATGCTAATTCATCAGTATAACTTTCATCCCTCCATTTTCATCCCCTCTCTCCTAAAACAAGTTTAGCTAAAAAATACTAAAAGAAGATTAAGATTTTTTTCTCTCCTTCCCTTTCTTTCTTACTTCTATTTCTACCATGTCAATAAGTTTTAAGAAAGACTTGCAAATTGCTACAGAAAATATTAAAGTTGTACATTTGGAAAAATGTAACCCTGTGCTCTAAGTGTTGGGAGATGCTACCTTTTATTCATCTGGATAGGCTCTAAAGACAGCAAGGATAAGACATTAAGGGTTGGAGAGGTTGTGGAGAGAAAGGAACCCTCCTTCACTGCTGGTGGGAATGTAAACTGGTACAGCCACTATGGAAGACAGTGCGAAGGGTCCTCAAAAAATTAAGTATAAAGTTCTGTATGACTTAGCAACCTCTCTTCTGGGTATCTGCCTCAAAAATTTGAAAACATTTATTTGCAAAGATATATGCACTCCTATGTTCATTGCAGCATTAGTTACACTGGCCAAGACATGGAGACAACCAAAGTGTCCTTTGATAGAGGATTGGATAAAGAAGATGCAGTGCATATATACAATGGAATACTATTCAGCCATAGGAACAGATGAAATACTGCCATTTGTGACAACATGGATGGACCTTGAGAATGTTATGCTAAGCGAAATAAGACAGAAAAAGTTATGAACTATATGATTTTACTCATGTGTGAAATATGAAACTGAAGGTAAAAAATGAACAAACTGGAAAAACAAACAAACGAAAGCTTATAGACACAGACAACAACGATGGTTGCCAGAGGAAAGGGAAGTGGGGGGTAGGAAAGGGTGGGGGGATCAAATATGTGGTGAAGGAAGGTGATCGAGTTTTGGGTGGTGGGCACACAATGCAAAACAGAAGTTGTCAGTTGTCAAATGGAAATAAATGTCTGATCTTTTCTCCTTACTGTAGCCCAGAGTGCAGCTTGTGAATCATGATCTAAGCTGGGACCAAACTTTCTCTGCATTCTCTATTAGAATACAAATCATAAACCTTGCACTAAAAATGACTGTGTTGGTTTTGTATGGCCACTACATAAAGCTTCATCACTGGCTTCCACTGAATTTTCAGGGGACCAACGGGGTTATGAGAAAATGTTCTTAGTGTGGTTGTAAAGAATTTCTAAACTCCCTGGGGTGCCTGTGAATAATAAATTCATTTGTTAGGTCTCTTTCTGTCTCCTTTGTTATATCTTCAGCTTGTTATCTCTGGTACTATGTAGAAATAGATAATAAATCTGGCTTACTCTCTTCCTAATAATGCTTCCCATTACAGGAAAATCCCACCAGCTCTTTATCTCTAATCATTCAAACCTCACAACTTTAAATCTGAAACTTGGACATACAAGTTGAAAGCCTCCAGCCTCCAACCTCCTATCCTCAGCACTGCCATGTGCTGTCTAGAAAGTCCCCCGGTCTCTCTATTCAAGACCATCTGTGGTAGATGGAGTTACTATTACTTCCCTGGGCGTTTCTTCCAAATTCATGCGCTCTTATCAAACCACATCTGTGGGGCTCTTCTATTTTGTCCTTGGTCTGCATTGGGGACCTTCCTCTTGTCCCCCACCCACTGGTGGGCTCAGTAGCACAGCAGGGAAAACCCCCAAATAGTGGATCTTTCCACTCCTCCACCCTCCCCAAAACTCATGTAGGTGGTAACATGCTCAGCCTGGCTACCATGGAGCAAGGATGTTGGAGACGCATGAAATCCACCCCCGCCACCCAGCACTATTACACACGTCATTAAGTAGTCAACATATTCATCTCTCCATCTCTGAGATGTACCGCTGTAAATCAACTGTGACAGGTAGTTATCTGTCTTGAGCCTTCCCATTAATTTGGCCTGATATTGTCCAATTGTGTAACTTTATATGTAACCACAATCTATCTTTGCTCCATGACTTCTGAAGATAGCTCATACCCACAAAAAGCAAAACTGATTTAGGTCAGGTAGTCTCCATAGTCAGAGTTAGGGACATTAGAATTGGACCTGCAATGAAGCTATAAAACTTTTCCCCTGGAGAATCTTTCAAAGTCAGAATCATGTTGAATTTACAGCAAAAGTGAGGACAGCAAGACACAGAGATAAACTTTGGCAAGAAAGATGACAGATTCCTAAATATTAAGTTAGGCCACCCAAGGAACCCAAGTTTTGTGACCCAAGAAAGAGCACCTGTCTGGTAATGAGAAGGCAAGAAGAAAGTGAAGGGGCTCCTTTCCTCTCACAGGCCCAATGATGAATTTTTAAAAATTGAAGTTGCACCCTGGCTGGTAGCACAATGGATAAGGTGTCGGCCTGGGAGCCTGAAGCTCACTGGTTTGATTCCCCAGGCAGGGCTCATAACCAGGTTGCAAGCCAGGTCTCCAGCCAGGTCCATAGCTGGAGGCAGGTGAAAGGCAACCATACATTGATGTTTCTCTCCCTCTCTGCCTCTCTCCCTTCCTCTCTCTGGAAATAGTAAAAAAAAAAAAAAAAAAAAAAAGTCTTAAAAAAAAAAAAAAATTGAAGTTGGGGGTGTGTAAGATTCTCTGACTTTTTCCTCTTCTCCACAAACTGATTCTTCTCTGACCTGTTTCCTCTGGTCTCCCAGCATCATCCTAAATTAGTATAGTTTTAAAATTGAAGTGGAAGTTGCACTCACCTGTCTGCTGGCAGAGAGCTGAGTTTGAGGCAAAGCAGTTATGGAATCTGGCCCCACCCTTTCCTGGGAATGGGGATGGCAGTGAGGACAGTGAGACAGTATCATATTGCATATTGCACCTTTCTGTCTGTCCTCATTCCACTGCTGTTGTAAGCTTGAAAGGGGAAGCGGAAATGAGAATACACACGCGCGCGCGCGCACACGCACACACACACACACACACACATATATGCGCAGTCCCCGCCTCCTGCCCCAGCCACATCCTTTGCTCTAGTTCCAGAGGCTGACTGAAGAACAAAGTATCTGACAAAGCACTGAGCTCACCACTAGTGAGCCCTTCCCATCAGAGAGCTGCCTTGGTCTTTTCAAAACAACAGGTCTTTTCCTACTAAGGGAATGGTACATTTAATGATGTGTGTATGGGAAACTCTTCCTACCGTGCAACTGAATTGCACGGCTGCAAGTAAAGCTTTCTCTCCCCAGAAGAGGAGCTATCTAAAAACAACGATAACGCTTTCTCTGGAAAATTATCTCACATTTATCTCAGAGAAGACACTTACAGCCTTATCACACTCTTGAAAGGCTGGAAGCCAAAATGCATCTGTTTTCATAACTCTTTCACAAGCTGGTAAATTCCCCAGAAGTTTGTTTTCAAATACTGCAAATCATCATTCGCTTCTTCTTTTTTTTTTTTTTTTCTGGATTGACTTCTTAGCACTTTGTTTTTGTGTTCAAATCACTTCAAACTTTCCTTGAAAAAAATTCTTTTCTCAAGAAAAATTTAAAGCTGGATTATAAAAACAAAACAAAACACTTGTCACACCCTGAAGATGTTTTTAATTTATTGGCTTTCAAAGTCAAGAAGACTTAGCCTCTAAAAGATTTTCTCCAATTCCCAACACTTCCACCGTGATTTCTTCCCACTTCCCCAATATCCGCTAACACAATTTTTTGTTTGATGTGGCATCATTCCAGCTATCTCTTCTCTCTTTCCTGATCCTGCTCAATTTCTTTCCCTTTATTATTTATTTACAGATATTTATACAATATTTATTATATAAGGCACACCTCTAGTGTGCTAAATGTGGTGAGTTTTCACATGTTCGTTCTTTTCTTTCTAATTTCTTGGTTATAGCCACAGTTGGATCTCTTTTTCCCATGTCCCCAAATTCCATTTCCAAATTGCTAATAGAACAACTTTATTGGATATCTGCACTATAGCTCTGGTGTGGTACAAAGAAGCCAAAATAAAATTCCTGTGTAGCAAGGTAAGTTTTATAAACATTGTTTTCATCAAGGATAATATAAATAAAATAATCATTCTTTCCATCTCATTCTCTCTCTCTCTCTCATATAAACACACATCACATTCATTTACACATAGAGATGAAAATGTCTAACATATTTTCCAGTATACAGTAGATGCTAAATTTATGCTTCTTGGGGGAGAATTACCTCAAAGTCAACAAGTAAAAAAACCAAACCTAGCACTTTGTTGGTCTCTTCATCCTTATTCTTTTCTGTACAAGTTAATTGCAAGCACTAAGCTAATGGAATGCTTGAAGTTCTTTCAAACCCTAAGTTTCTGAAGTTCAGTGTTTTTCTTAACAGTTACTTTCAATATGTTGAGGATAGGGAGTTTGTCACTACGTAAGGGCATTTTAGTTTTTATAGTGATAGGAAGCTGCTCCTACTATTTTGTGCTTGAGGGCTGGAGATTCTGCATATCTTCTAAGGCATGGACTATTCAGCATAAGAAATGATTGTTCTGGTGAAAACTCCAACATTTTGATAAACACTGATAGATAGATTCATGGTTAGGAGAGCAGACTTTGGAACCAGACTCTGGTGCTAGGTGGCTCTGTAGTCCTAGAAACATTAATTAACACCTCCAGACCTCATCCTCCTTGTCTGCAAAATGGGGATAATCTACATAAAAGGAAAGGTTGAAAGCTATAGACTAAAGGAGTGTAGAATTTTTAGTCCAGGGCCAAACTCATGGCAAATGCACAACAAATTGTAGTTATTTTTAAAAGGCTCCTTAATACAATGCTTTCAATTTTTTGAAATTATATATATCAAAATGACCCCATTCAGTAAAGAAGCCATTTCACAAGTGAATTTCTGGCGATTTCTTGTGTTAATTAAAAAATTGCTATTTTGATTTATTTTTTTAAAAGAAATTTTTAATCATTTATAAGTAGTTGCTGAAAGACAAGGATGAAGGCCATAAGTATGATTCCTAGGAGGTGAAGGAAATCCAGGGTATTTGTCTTCTTCCTCAGTTGTAAAGTATCCATTTCTCCCTCTCTTTCCCTCCCTACCTCTCTTCCATCTACCATTCTTTTACCCTTGGAAAACATTAAGTGCCTCTATATTGTAGACATTGTAAAGTTCTCTTATCATATATTGCACATGCATCCTGAAAATTTAACCAATTGCCCCTTTTGTGCAAATGCAGTTTAGAATTCCAGGGTTTTTTTTTAACGAGACTTTATTTACCGTTCCCCCCACCCCCAGTTAAAAATAAAAACCATTGTACTAAATGAGATAGTGAGTGATCTCTCTACTGCCTATACAATTCAGCAGTTCAGAGCCTTATCACATGGTCAGTTTATCCTTCTAGGAAGTGGTCCCTCGTGCTTTATGGAATTTACTAAAACACTGAGCCTATGACTTGAACACTTTCTATATATTACTTAATTTCACTGGGTATCAGTTTCCTCTTCTGACAATCAGAGAAATATTTTCTGAGATTCTTTTGCTTCTAGAAATCTATAATACTTACACACACTATTTTTCTCTTCTCCCATATAGCTATGTGGATTTTATCATGGAAATGAAAATATTGTGTGACACCTATAATGGTAAGCAATCATTATAAAGGTAATAAAGAATGCATTAGGAAAAAAAAAAAAACTCTTGTCCATTTAAACGTCAAATGAAAGTTGTTTTTGAATGATATTATCCCCCAGACGTATAACTTGATAACACCAATAAAAATTGATTCTGAACACAGATGTGTCCATCAAACAGATGAGCTGGGCTGGGCATGAGTTCGGAAGCTACAGAAGTTAAGAGCTGAGCTGGCAGGTTGCCCAGCCAGACCTGGGACAGAGCCAGAACAGCTGCCCAGAGGGGCCCTCCTCTAGTAGAAAGGTTGCTGCTCACAGCCTCTGCTCTGAGCAGAGCAGCTGGGCCCCTCTGCCCGGGCCCAGATGCGAGTGATCTACTTCCATTTCTGTTCTCGGCTTTCTCCTTTCACAGACGCTGGGGTTTGCAAACACCTGTTTTTCATTGAGTCTGTTGCTTCAAATTGCAGATGGGAACAGTTCAAGGAGTCTGCTTCCTTCCTGTGTCAAAGGCTCAAATGTGGGGAGAGAGAGTGTGGATAAAATCCCAGGGACCAGCTCAGTGGTTTAACTAATGAAGGGTTTTATGAACTTTCTCCAGACAGAGAATCGTCCACCAAAGTCACTGTGCTCTCTCTGCTTCTACGTTCTGGAAGTAAATAATCCAGGGGATATGAACAAAAACAATATAAAATGATTTTAGAGGGTTTGCTCTTAGTGTCATCAAACAATTTTGTTAAGTTCATGGTTAACAAAAGACACACCTGATTCTTTCTTTTCCCCATTTCACTAACCTTATTCCCCATGTTTGCTTACCTATCATTTGTTTTCAAACATTTATCATTTTTTAAATTAAATTAATTGGGGTGACATTGGCTAATAACATTACATAGGTTTCAAGTGTTCATCCCTATGATACTTGCTCTGTATATTGCATTGTGTGCCCACCACCCAGTCAAATCATCTTCTGTAGCCATATATTTGACCCCCTGTCCCCCTTACTGCCCCATCCACCTTCCCTCTGGTAACCATCACATGGTTGTCTGTGCCTATGAGTTTTTGTTTATTTGTTTTACTTATTTATTTATTGTTGTTTTCAGTTTTATATTCCACATATGAGTGAAATCATGTGATCCTTGTTCTTTTCAATCTGACTTATTTCACTTAGTATAATATTTTCAAGGTCGATTATGTCACAATTAGCAGTATTCTTTTCTTATGGCTGAGCAGTATCCCATCATATATATGCATCACATCTTTATCCAATCTAACAAAGGACACTGCACCATGAAAATGCTGCAGTGAACATAGGAGTGCACATATTTTTGCAAATAAATGTTCTCAAAATTTTGGGGTAGACACCCAGACGAGAGGTGGCTGGGTCATATGGTAACTCTGTTCTTAATTTTTAAAGAAATCTCTATACTGTTTTCCATAATGGCTATACCAGTTTTCATTCCCACCAGCAGTGAATGAGGGTTCCTTTTTCCCTACAACCTCTCCAATGCTTGTTATTACTTGCCTTTTGATAGTAGCCATTCTAACAAGAAGACATCTCATTCTTTAAGGTACAATTTCTTGAACCTTTTAACAAGCTGATATGAATCATGAATCTTCTAGTAGGAAAGAGTTTGTATTTCACAAATGTATTAGTCTATTTTTCTGAGGGGCATCTCAAGGAAAATACTTTTAGGAAAAAGTATTCCACCATAGCCATGTGAGTTCTGTCTTTTCTAGATTAAATAATGGTTTTCAGGTCATCATTCTCAGATGGTTTGAACACAATTTTTTGTGACTGCCTGGGGAACCTGTATTCTTTCTTCTGATCAAGCCTATTTAATTTAGATGTGCAATAGCTCTTTAAGGTCTCAAATATGATTCATGTAGTGGGTGCTTAGGGTTTTATATGGCCTGTGGACAGAGCCAGGACACCAGAGGATGTGAGTGAAAGTGCAGTGGAGGAGGAGGAATGTGGGGATTTATAGTAGGATGGGGCTAAGACAACCTCATGAACTTGATTTAGGACAATCCCATGGACCTAGGAATGTGAAATTTAAGAGAAAAAAAATGTCTTCAGTTTGGGTTCTTTTTTATAGCTGGTACCTGGTACAGAGGAAACACTTGTAGCAACAGCATAATTGGTGGTGGGAAAAAAGGGGTGTGTGTGACAGAAAATCAATAAAAATGTTTGGATGAAAGAGCATTTGAAGTGGGTTGAACCTTGGAAAAACTATGCTGTAAGTACCAGGGTGAGTGACCTCAGGGATTTGGAAAATGTTTAAAGTTGGGGTCTTTAGGTAGGTCCAGCACTCTAATGTCTTAAAAAGTGCAGACACTAAAAGTCACAGCAGCAGGCAGAATTTGGAGGCTGCTGAAGGTCTGGTATAAGGGGAAAAGTGCAGGGAGTGTGGTGTTAGGATTTAGAGGTAGAACACAAGAAGGTGGCTACAGTTGAGGAAGGGCAGGAGGCAACAAACTGGTGGAAGGGGTGGCTCTTTTCTAAGCCTCTGTCCTACTCTTATCTCTACACAAAGGGAGAGGCTTGAAGCTCTTAGCCCACCCCACCAGGTTAGACTGTGTTCCCCAGCCATGGTGGGGACAACCTGGTTGGCAAAGTGAACACAGGGACAGGACATGGTGTGTGGCAGAGCCTAGTGATGAGCTGGAGAACAGACCAGGATTCTGGAAAGGTGTGAAATGTTTCATCAGTGTGTGTCAGTTAATTAGGGGAAGTGGGATAACTGCCGCCTTCTGATCAGATCAGCGGGAGTGTGGCAGGAGGGGGAATGGTACCTACATGTGTCAACCCATTGCCTGGTCTGCACAGGAGACCTGATTGCAAGGACAGTTCTCTATGTTAGGTTTAGAGAAAAAGAAGGAGGAAAAAGTGGAGAGGAAGAAAGAAGAGACCGAACTAGAATGATGCAGAGAGAGAGAAGCTGAAAGGAAGTGACAAGCAAGAAAAAGTGAAACTGAAATGTAACCATCCAAACTATGAAAGGCAAATTGGTCTACCTCATGGGAGGAAGCATTTCATTTTTCACAGACACCTGTCCCTGCCACACCATCCTCCCCCGCTTTCACCGGGTTGGGGGCATTTTCCTCCTCTGAAGTCCCCTTCCTGCCCTTACCTACTTGGAACTAGCTGCTTGCCAGGGTTACCTGAGAAAGCAGCAGTAAATGAGAGGGTGGGTATGGGTGAGACTTATGTATTCTATAATTACATACTATCATTTTTGTTATACTCACAATGAACTTGTTTCTTCTGACATATATTTGGTAAGGGATTGAGGAATCAAAAAGCTTGTTGTTCAGATCTTGCCTTACATGTCTCTTGGATTTTGGGTTCCTTACCTATAAAATGACAAAATTAACCCTGGATGCTCCAAAAGTGAATAAATAAAATCTTTTAAAAAAATTAAAGAAATAAAATGAAAATAACCTGTCTCTAAAGTTCTTTCCAGCATAGTATTTTAGGTTTCTAATAATACTATCTACCTTTCATTGAGTGAATATTCAGCAAAAACAATAATGTATCTTAACTCTAGTCCTCAAAAGATTTTGTAAAATTGTAAAATGGATATTACAACCTACAGATGAATTGAATGAGAGTTTGAGCAGAATCTGTGTGTCCTGACTTTTCATTCAGGTTAAACCTCTGCGCTCACAGATGCTCTTCAAAATGAATATATTCCTAAGGACCACCAGGGGGCACCCTATACCCATTCTCTGAGCTGCACTTGTAGGTTACTCAGGCAAAATCTGAACTAGCCCACACAGCCCAGGAGCCTGACTTAGCCCAAATTGATGAATTAACACGGGAGACTGGGTGGATTTAGGGGCTGAGTAAATGAGGGTTTCTTTCTTGGATTGCTTAATTTTTTTATTAAGGATGACCAGCGTTGAAAAGGATTTCGAAGGTTAAGGAGTAAAAAGAAGGCTGTCCTGGCGGAGGAAATCTGAGTAAACACAAATACTTTGGTGGAAAAGAGAGAGGATACTTGGATGTTCGGGAAAAATCAAGTAGTTCAATGTGGCTATAATGTGAGATTTATAATAAAAAATAAGTGGAACATAAGATTGTTAAGATAGTTTGAAGTTAGATCTAAGAAATTCCTTGAATGTCATATTTCAGGGTTTGAACTTTATTTTGTAAATTCTTGTTTTGAAATAATTCCAAACTTATAAAAGAATTGTAAGAAGAGTAAAGAGAACTCTGGTACACCTGTCACTCTGATTTAGAGTTATTAACACTGTCTCTTTTTCTTTTGAACCTTTGAGAATAATTTGCAGATCTAATGCCCCTTTACCTAAAAATAAGGGCACTTATTTTTGCAGTTACCGTACAATCATCAAAATCAGAAAACTTACCATTGATGCAGTATTATTATCTAATCTCCATACCTTGTTCAAAATTCGTTATTTTCCCAATCATAAAGTGAACATAGATTTCACATCTGTTGTGTCTAATCTGTAATGGCTTATCATCATTTCCATCTTTCAGGAAATGATGTCTGAGCTACCTGGCCAGGGCAAGATTGACATTTGTGAAGAGCACATTCCATCTCTTATATAAAATGTCTGTCAGTTTGGTTTGCTTGCAGTTCCATGTGATTAAATCTGGGTAAGGTGATGATATTTCCAAGACTGTAAATGTGACATTGTCTCTTCCCCGGTGCATCACATCAGGCAGCTCATGGGGTCAGTTTCCCCCATTAGTTACATAGGTGGTATTCTTCTTCTTCTTCTTCTTCTTCTTCTTCTTTTTTTACTGTAAATTTATAATTTTTTCTTTTCTTTTAAAAATTTAATCCTTATTGTATTTTCCATTACCATTTAGCCCTCTTATGCACCCATTCCCCAGCAATCACCACACTGTTGTCCATGGCCATGAGTCCTTTTTCCTTAATGCTCAAACCATCCACCCCCTAACCACCCTTGCACCAGCTATCAACTTACTCTTTATCTGTTAATCTGTCCCCATTTTTTTTGTTAGTTCAGTTTGTTCATTAGATTCCAGTATAAGTGAAATCATATGGTATCTGCCTTTCTCTGACTGGCTTATTTCATTTAACATAATATTCTCCATCCAGGCCCATCTATACTATTGCTAAGGGTAAAATCATCATCTTTCTTCTTCTTCTTCTTCTTCTTCTTCTTCGTCTTCGTCTTCGTCTTCATCTTC
>PVIW01004735.1:59481-123838 GCA_004026585.1 Noctilio leporinus | reverse complement strand
GGTCAGGGGAACGGGGTAGGGGGGAGGGAGAGGTAGAGGCAAAGATGGGGAGCAGCTTAGACAAGAACCTAGTATAAAGGAACCATGGACATGGACAACAGATGGGATTGACTTTGGGGGGAATGGGTGGGTGGGTGGGGGGACAGAGGGGAGCAAAAAGGGGATGGATGTAATACAACAACAATAAAAAAAAAAAAAAGAAATGACATGCACTTTATTTTGCCAAAAGCAATGCTTGTATTCTGGCAGCAACATGCTACTTGTACTACACAGTAAAGTGACTACCAAAACTACAAAGGCAGGTGGTATAAGTGAATTTTTATTAGGAAGGGCAATTGTCAACTGAAACAGCAGCAAATGAAGACTACAGAAGGAAGCTCCCTGTTGTCAGACACACAAGACCCCACCAGGTATGACACTTGAAGCATTTCAATTTGTGACCCCCAGCCTGGAAATGTCAAATGTCTTTCCATTCAGTCTAATATTTCCAGATTCCTAGCCAAAAGGAGTGTGTGAACGTGGAAAAGTTGCTTACTGAAAGGAAGCCCCTGAAGAAGAGCAAGGGAGTAATGTAGAAATTAAGAAGTTATGTGAAACACTCTTTACATTGTAATTAACTACATTTTCATATCTTCACAGTAATACAAAACACAGTCACTTGCAGAACTGGTTTGGATTACTTAAATACCAGATACATGTTTAGTCCTCTATGGAAATATGTGGAAGGTGTTTATGTTTAGATGAAATGACGCTATTAATACTTATCTACAGCAGGAGCTGCACACCAGGAAGGCCAGGACAAACACAAAGCAAAGAATGGAGCTTTTCCAAAGCTGCTGCATGAAAAGACTATAAACAGTTGGTTCCATACACATGGATGGGTTTCTCTGCTCTAGGAAATCCAAATGGATAAGGAATGGAGATGTGTACAAAGGTTTCTGGAGGAAGGACAACGTCCCACAATAGTTAGTTTTCTGTCCCTTCTGCTGTGTCACATTCTTCTCCTGCACTGTCTGATGTCCGTAATGTGAGGTTGTCCCTAAGTAGCTGCATGATGAGGGTGCTGTCTTTGTACGAGTCTTCGTTCAGTGTATCAAGTTCTGCAATGGCCTCATCAAAAGCTGTTTTGGCCAGTGTGCAGGCCAGCTCTGGATTATTCAGAATCTCGTAGTAAAACACAGAAAAGTTGACAGTCAGCTCCAGGTGCATTGGGGGAGTGGGCTGCATCTCCTTCTTGCTTATGTCAAATGCCTCTTGGTAAGCTCCTTGGGAATTATCTATGGTTTGTTTCGAATCATCGCCGGAAACAACCCTCAGCAAGGTACCGAAAGTAATCTCCCTTCATCTTCAGATAGAAGACCATACTCTCTGGATTAGTTGCATTGGCTATTAAATACTTATCCAACAATTCCAGGACTGTGGTGCAGATGGACCACAGCTCAGACTCCACTTACAACTGATAGTCCTTAATCAGCTGCAACTTCTTGTCTGAGGCGTCGGTCTTCTGCTGGATGCTTGAGATGACCCTCCAGGTAGAGCAGCGGCCCCTGACCATGTTCTTGTAGGCCACTGAGAGCAGGTTGTGCTCCTCGTTGGACAGCTCGGCGCCCTGCTCTGTCACGGCCTTCGTGAAGGTGGCCATGTCGCTGTAGCGCTCAGCCTGCTCCGCCAGCTTCGCCTTCTGGATCAGCTCCGTCTTCTCCAGCAAGGCAGGCAGCAAGGGCGAGCACCGAGCAGGTCAGGCAGGCATGCGGGAGGCTTCACATCTCTGGCCACGGCGCAAGTCTGCACACTTATTTGTTGAATTTTGTCCTCCTACCTGAGAACTCTAAGCTCAACAGAATGGAGAGGGACTGAATCAGTTTTGTTCATTATTGAATGTACAGAATCTAGCACAGCCCCAAGTGCACGTAGATGTCTAATAAATCTTTCTTGAATGAATGAATGAGTCACTTTGCTGTGTGTTAGTTGCCTCTGGGCATTAGTTTCCCCTTATCTACAAAATAAGGCTGGTAATAGCTGCCACCCCTCAAACAGCTACGGGAATAAATGCACTAGCTTCTGTAGAATGCCTCAATGAGTGCATTTGACAGGTGAGAAATGGTTCTCACTGCCATGATTATTTTACTCCTTAAACACCCCTAACCTTAATTCATAAAGAGAGATACCCACAACCCTACTTTACTTAAAAGCTTTTTCTTTGCTCTTTGAAGGCAGGTACAAATGGGATATTTATTCTAATACAAGCCCTTTGAACCTCAAAATGCATGTGACAGAAAACAGGATGACATATACAATCTTACCTTTCCTTCCAGCTAACTACTATTTACATATTTCATTTGCTCTGGTATAGCTCACAAAACCTTTTCAAGGCTCAGACAGTTAATTACAGCTAACTTGAAGGCAGTGGGACCTGAGCCACATTCAGAGGTCAATAGCTTTGATGAGACTGAAAAGAAATAAGTGTCACTCTTGTGTTACAAGCTGAGTGCCAGTCACCCTAGGAACCAATGACTCTGTAGGTCAGTGGTCCCACCTTCATGTACCATTTATAATAGTTTATACAAACAATAGTAAATACAAAAACATCTTTTACTTCCCAAAGAAAGTCTGGCCTCCTATCTAGAGAGGAAGGGATATGATATAATTCATCCATTCATTCCACAAATATTAACTTACTATATGCAAAGCTATGTTCTAGGTGCTAAGCAAAGGCACAGCAGTCAACAAGATAGGTAAGGTTGCTGTTGTCAAGGAGCTTACATGTGAGGGGGCAGTTAACAAGGTAAACAACAACCAAAAAGACAAGACAAAAAAAGATCACAGAATGATGTATACTTTTTCAGATAAGTGAAAATGGAGTGAATTAATGGAAAGGGAGCTATTGGATTAAGACACAAAATTTAATCTGAGATCTGAATGACAAGAAAAAACCAGCTACCCAAAAATCTGAAAGAAGAGCATGCCAGAGAAAGAGAGCAACTAATACAAAGCTGTGGGGTGGACGTGTTAAATTTAGAAATTTAGTAAATAAGTAGAAGAAAAAATAGAAAAAAAAGAGTGTAGAGATCATCCTTATAAGCCATGGTAAGAGCTTCCATTTTATTCTAAGGGACAGGGGAAACCACTGGAAGGTTTTAAGCAAAGGAGTAATATAATGTGATTTATGTTTTTTAAAACATTGCTGTGGCTACTGTGTGAAGAATATATTATAGGAGCAGGTATAGATGTAGGGAGACCATTTAGGAGGCTGTTGCAATAATCTAAAGGAGAAGTAATGGTGGCTTGGGCAAAGACATTACAGATAATTCCTGTCCACAATGAGTTTATAGTTGACTAAGATAAACTTTTAAATGCACAAAGGGAGCACATTAATCCTACAAAAGGGTTATCAATCAAATATAATTGTCAGTTAATTTGGGCAGAAATTATCTTTCCTATTGGAAGAAGTGGTGTACACAATCTTCCTCTTCTCTCTTCTCCAGATCATCATGTTAAAATTCACCTCTTTAATAACCAACCTACAGATCTTGGATCCTGGCATAGCCTTCAGAGAGCCAGGTCAATGGTGGAAAAGGTGAAAGACAGGCACTTTTCTTTTTAGGTATATAAAATCCAAGAGGTTTAGAATGGGGATATCAAGGTTATTGTGTATTTGAATGAATAGCCACCAATCAAGTCTGAATGAGAAACCTCTCCTTCTGCCCCACCTGAGGATGGGTAGCAACAAATGAAATTATTCATGATTTCTGGGTGATGTTCACTTGGGCAATTAAGGAAATGTCTTGGGAAGAGATTTGGAACCAGGAGAGCTTTTGTGAAAACTGCTTATCATTGTGCCTGGTCTAATAGTACCACCTAAGATTTTGTCAGGTAACTGGTCTCTTATTTAACTGGTATTACTCCAGGACTCTGTGGCTATAGCAGCTGAGTAGGATGTTCAGAGGGGATCTGGAAAGCCTTATGATGTTGGTGAGAGTCTAAGACATATCAAAGATCAGTAATCAATGTTTGGATGAGCCACTACTCACCTCTACAATATCAGAGGAAAAAATATGAAAATATATAGTATAGCCCTAGCTGGTAGCACAGTGGTTGAGGCACCGGCCTGCGAACCCAAGGGTCACAGGTTCGATTCCCCAGCCAGGGCACATAACCGGGTTGCAAACCAGGTCTCCAGTCGGGTCTGTGGCTGGAGGCAGGTGAGGTGCAACCATACATTGATGTCTCTCTCCCTCTCTGCCTCTTTCCCTTCCCTTCTTTCTAAAAATGATGAAATAAAATCTTTAAAATATATATATATATATATAGTATATATATGAAGAAAAAGTGAGTGATGTCATACTCTAAAATGAATGTGGTATCTCTCAAATGCCTGCATTTCATAATCCCCTTTTTCTTTTTCTGAATTGAGACATTGTTCTATTTGCCAATAACTAAAAGAATATAAGACATGAGAATCAGAGAGAGAACAAGAGACAGAGACAGAATTTAAACAGATGATGTTACTCTTGCTTCTACCCATATAAAAAGACCATTAAAATATATCACAAAAACGGAGATCTCATGTCCCAGTTCATAGAAAGAAGCAAGTCAGGAATTTGCCCCACAGGAATTTTATTATAAATCAATAGTAAGCTATGATTTGGAATCAATTAGATGCAAGCCCTTCAAACAGTCACTTACTTCCCAACCATAGAGTAAAGTTCCGATGTGGAAGCTAGCCTAAAATTCACACACATACACACACACAGAGTTTCATCTCCAAGATATATACTTAGATAAGGTTCCCAAACTTAATAAAAGGTTACATGTTTTCATGTTGAGGAACCTTTCCGTGTTAAACGATACATCCTGACAAGAAAAGAACACTAAAGTTTGAAAGCCAGTAAACTGATTTCTCAGACATGTGTGAGAAAATTTAGTGGCTTCATCTCCCTACTTTCTCCTCTGCTTCTCTCTCTCCACATGGCAGCCCCTTCACCCCAACCCTCACCACTAAAGGGAAGATCAAGGAGAAATTCAAGTTCCTCCCACTTTGGGAATGACTTTCTCCTTTGCAACCCTACAGAAAAAAAATTACTCATGCCCTCCTGGGGGGGATGTTGATGTTGAAAGCCTGACCCTGAGCCTCAAGCACGGAGGAATAGCAGAGCCACTGACCTTGGAGGGGTGACCACCTACAATTTCATATACCTGGTGGTGACATATTCTGAGGGTGGAAGAGAGAGGTGGCACAGAGAAGAGTCTGATGCTGATTCAAACATTGAATTCTGTTGGTGCATTTGGACATGAGCTGTTCATAAAGGTACATGACTTAAAAGTATTTTGCAACATAAAAATATGCATTAGGAAGTACACATGCTCTCTTTGTTGATTGGGATTTTCCAACTCATTTATTTGTCTATTTGCTTCCCCTTCCACCCACTAAAAATGTCAGCTCCAAGAAGGTATGGTTCTTATCTGTTTTCTCCTCTGTTATAGCCACAGTGCCTGGCACATGGTAGATAATTAATAAATTCTTGTTAGATAAATAGGTGCAGAGAAAAGACTAGCAGGCAGTAAACCAAGAATTAATAATGATTACCCTGAGGAGAGAGACAATGGGATGGTTACAATTTATTCTCAATACTTTTAATCTTGCCCACTTTTTTAAATACTATTTTCCTAATTAGAATAAAATGGAATGATTATGACTTGGATGAAAACCAAGTTGTCACCAACATTAATATTAGTTAGGAAGTAGGGGGTAGGTTCAAACTTGTTAATAATGTACACACTTGAACTAATGTTATATTAATAGCAATGAGTTTCTACACTCCTGTTTTTCATTTATACTTCATTCAACAACCATTTATTTGGGCCACCATGCATCAGTCTTTGATCTAGGCAATAAAGAAATTGTTAAAGAATCATTTTCAAATTTTTAGAGGAGGTAAAATCATGACTCTCATACAGGTATAAAGTGAAAACATGTTAGAGAATTTATTTAGATCTTAAAAGAATTAACTGGTAGCATGTTACTTCTAGTTCAAAAGAGAATGAAAAGATTAGACACATGTATAGATCAGAACTATTGAAATGATAATGCAAATGGAGGCAAAACTCTTTTAGAGTTTGGAAACCTCCACTATATAAATCTGAATCTCAATTGTATAAAATTTACATGTTTACAGGCAGGAATTATTTTGCATTGTTATCCAATGATCAACAACTTGTGAAAAAACTGGACAAAAGTGAAAGATTAGCATTCGATAACCTGGAAGAATATGCTCTAGGCAATGAGTAATTTTCTTCCATTAAAGCACAGTTTTTCCTTACACTACAAAGACAATTGAGATAGTCTCTGACTTCTCATGTGGTATCTGAGAAGATTGACATAAATAAAAGGCTTGCTTTGTTCTGGACAGGAGAAGAATAAACTTGCATGTTGCTCCTCTTCTGTTTACAAGGTCCCTATGAAAGAAACTCCCTGTACAAGAATTAAATATTGTCCAAAGAACTGGAGGGGAAGGGGAGCTATAACTTGTTTTCAAAGTGCATTTTAAACTTTTTTGCAGTAACAATTTTTATTACAAATACACTAGAAAACCAATACACACTCATGGTAAAAATAAAATGCAAACCATAAAAAGATATGGAAAGACAAATACCATATGATCTCACTTACATGTGGAATCTAATGAACAAAATAAGCTCGTAAACAAAATAGAAACAGAGGTATAGACACATGGAACAGGCTGACAGACCTCAGAGGGGAGGTGGGTCAGAGAGGACTGGATGAAAGAACAGGAAGAGATTAGTCAAAGAACATATATGCATAACCCATGGACATAGACAACAGTGTGGTGAAGGCCAGGGGTTTGCAAGTATGGGTCCCTGGTGGAGATGGGCCAAGGTGGGGGTGATATTGGGGGTTATCTGTAACAGTGTCAACAATAAAAAGTGAATGAATGGATAAATAAATGTTATTCCTGATAATATTTACAACATTTTTATTATTATGGCTAAAATAATTTAACTTATTTTTATGAAGCTGATGTTGAACATAAAAATGTATAAATGTAAAAATTATATATTTACAAAAAGGAAAGTCCCTGACTCTCTCTTTCCTATCAACTTCATTTCTCATTTGTTAGAAATGTTACTAGTTACTAATAAAAATTAATAATAGCCCTGGGTAGTGGCACAGTGGATAAGGTGCCTGCCTGCAAACCCAAAAGGACGCTGGTTCGATTCCCAGTCAGGGCAACATAGCCAGGTTTCCAGCCAGGTCAGTAGCTGGAGGCAGGTCAAAGGCAACCACTCATTGATGTCCCTCTCCCTCTCTGCCTCTTTCCCTTCCCCTCTTTCTGGAAATAATAAATAAAATCTTAATAAATAAATAAAATTTAAAAAACAATAGCAGCTTCTGTTTTAAAAAAATCAATAATGTCTACAAATCCATAGATATATCCTTGTGCTAAAGGAAGAAACCAGGAGTAGAGGGTCCTTTATTCAGTAGGGACACATTAATGAATTTTTGGACATGTAAAGTAGAATTCAATTGGGGTAGGAAAGGGAGGGAGCTAGAATGTTCTGCATTTGAAAGTTACAAGAATGTTAAGGGTTCAAGGATGATAAAGGAAGAGGGGAGGGAATGCCCAGGGAGGTGGGAAGAAAGGTGTAGAAAATAAAATCCACAGTGAAAAATTCCTAGTATCAGCAAAGACTTGATGAATTCTTGGGATCATGACATCTAATATTTCATCTCAAGCTATTGTCTATTCTGTTCTGTGATGCTATGAGCAAAAAAAAAAAAAAAAAAAAAAAGTCTTCTGTTAAATAAATATCTGCTAGATAGGACAGTCAGTGCCAGTGTCAGTGGTACTTTGAAGACCTGTGAAGACCATGTCAATACGGATCAGGGGTATGAAAAGAATGGAGCAGCTGCAGGAGGTGAGAAGCAGGAGCTAAGAAACTCAAGAGTCAGAGACTCAGAGCAAGAGATGATCAGGAGAGTATAAATTCCTCCTCTCAGGTTCTGCCAAGAATTCCTGCAGATACAGGAATATGCTACATTCTCTTGGATTGGAGCTCTGTACATCTGAGATAACAATGAAAGGAAAATGTCATCTCAAGAAACAATGGCAACCAATGAGACCATGGAGGGCTTCTCAGGGGACATGCCATTTGCACTGAGTCTGGAAGGAAGAAGAAGATCTCACCACATAAAGGAGGCTAAGTAGGTCTAAGAGAAAAAAGAACCACATGTGCAAAAGAGGCATAAAAGCTGACACATGCTTGGGAGAACCGAGAGGTGGTTGGTACGATGAGAGCTCAGCCTGTGTAGAATCCGTGAGATATGATTTTGAACAGTACCTGGACCTCTTGGGATAATGTTGATATTAATCTTAAAAATATACCCAGTATACAGAAGGAAAGCAACATGATAGAAGACTGATTGAATGAGAATTTGAAAACTAATAATAAGGTAATATCCACTCTACCATTAACTTAAGCAATCAACTTTCCTTCCTCTGTGACATGAATTGAAAATTTATAAGGCAATATTTATCCTCCTAGAACACTGTAAGAATACAAAGTGTGCCCCAGCTGGTAGCACAATGGATAAGATGCTGGCCTGCAAACCTGAAGGTCGCTGGTTTGATTTCCCAGCCAGGGCACATAACCAGGTTGCAAGCCAGGTCTCTAGGTAAGTCCATGGCTGGAAGCAGGTGAAAGGCAACCATACATTGATGTTTCTCTCCCTCTCTGCCTCTCTCCCTTCTCTCTCTGGAAATAATAAAATCTTTTTTAAAAAAAGAGCATAAAGTGTTAGAATAAGAGAAAACTACTTCTCCAAGCAAAGATGTAAGACAACCCCATTAAAAGAAGAGTATTTCAAGAATACTGCTCCAAAAAGTAAATGGACTGACTTTAAACTCCAAGCGTTGGAACTGAATCAAGGCAAACAGAACAAAAAACACCTTCTTTAATAAAGTACCAATGGTATTATCTGGAATGTAAATAAACAAGACACAATTTTAAAAAATTCTGTGTAGTGTTTTTTTGTTTGGTTGGGTTTTTTTTTTTGTACTTGCCTTTTGTTGGTGTAATGATACAGAACATATAATTCCAAACATCAAGCTCAATTCTTTCCACTTTGTTAGTTGTTTTGGTTATTGATGTTGTTCTTTCTATCTGTTCCTTTATGATTCTCTTCTCAATCTCTTTTATCATGTAAAAAAGGCAGAATAAATGTACAACACCTGGCATTTTTCACCTGGCATCTTGCATGGTAGGATAATCCTCTTCTAAACCAGGTATCCTAAAGATACTTCTAAATGTGTTTTTGCTTCTGTTAGGTCATGTGAGGATGATAAATATTATGTGTAGACACTAGAGGTGTGAGTCTTATGAAATGTGAAGTGGATAAGTGGCCATTCTGATGAACAGGCACTTTTAATCTCTCTCCCTCTTAGTGTGAGATGCTCAGGCTCCAAGGGCCATAATCTCTGAAACCACATCAGTTCAGCCCTAGGACTCATTCATCTGCTTTGAAAGAACCTGTGGCTTTAGATGGGGTCCTTCAAATGATCTTTCGATATTGAGTCCTACTTCCTCCATGGGGACATCAAAGTCTCAGCAAGTGGCATTAGGTCAAGTGGTTCTCTGGACACAGAGGTGGGAGTTTGACTTACTAACAAGCCTCTAGATTTACCTTGCCCAGAAGAAAATACACTTGTAGATAAGACTTAATCTATGTGGACCAACGTCTATTAAAGCCTCATCATTATTAAGTGCTAATTAAGTACCTATAATGAGCTACATCTTAAGAGAGATGCCCAATTGCAAAAACACAAGTGTTCCCTAAAGGAGCATAAAAAGTATAAAACACATACATAGGAAGATAAATAGTAGCATGCATCAAGTACCTCTGAAGGCTGTGTTTTTTAGCCTGACAAGTTCAGAACATGGACTGCACCATTTTGTTCACAGATACATCCCAAGAAACTAGCATAGAATGTGAACATAGTAGAGAGCTCAAAAATGTTTGTTGATGGGGTGGTGAACACACAGGACAACATACAAATGATGTGTTACAGAATTGTACACCTAAAACCTATATAATTTTATTAACCAATGTCAATGCAATAAATTCAATAAAAAATGTTTGTTAAACAGGAGAATAAATGTAGAGGTCTGGAGTTATGGTTGGTAAGGCTTCAAGGAGGCAGTGGTATACAATTTGTATAAGAGAGAATGTATGGATGAATAATTAAGAGATATGATTCTGTCTCTGGCTGTGAGATTCAGCTGATTAGAGCATCGTCCTATACACCAGATGGTTGCAGGTTAAAATGTTCAATCTCTGGTTAAGGCATGATGTTTCCCTCTCATATTAATGTTTCTCTCTCTCTCCCTCACCCTCTCTCTCTAAAATCAATGGGCATGTCCCTGGGTGAGGCTTTTTTTTTTTTTTAGAGCTTAGATTCTGGAGCCAGGATGCTTGGATTTGAATCCTGGCCACACAACATGCAACCTGTGACTTTGGGCAAATTATTTAAGATCATCATGTCTTAGGCTTTTATTAATTGTAAAATGGAAACAATTAAGGTACCTACACTATACAGTGGTTAAAAAAATATTAGGTACATACAAAGTACTTGGAAAAATGATTAGAATAGAATAAATACTATATAGGGGTAAGTGGTGGTGGCGGTGATGATGATAATCACAATGATAGTGACCATGTTAAAAAAGATGGAGGCTCATGAGGAATGAACCAAAACATTAAGACTTTTTAGGGGATAGAATCATTGGCTTGGTGGCGAGCATGTGGTAGGGGAGCAAGGAGGAATAACAGCATAAAAGGGGAGGCAGCCAAGGCTAGAAATCTCCCCAAATAGCATTTGGATGTTAAGGTGCAGGCACTTGAAAGTTTTATGAGAAGGTGCTCATCAAGAAGTGTTTTAGAAGATAAAGAAATAAATTGTATATCTTCTAACTATGCACACATGAGAATATTAACAGGAAAATTACATAGTAAGCTCTGATGACTTTATACTGTGGAATACTATACAGCAATAGAAAAGAATGAGATCAACCTACACATAATAATTTGAAAAATAGCTCCAAGTCATATTGTTGAGTGAAAAATATATGTTGCCAAACAATAATAAATGATACTACTCGTATATGCATATTTCTACACATTTTCTATTCTACATGTTTTCTATGATATACATGTTTACAAGTACACAGAATAGTGCCTGAAATTTCACATACCAAACTGATGCACTTGAGGAATCTGGAAAGAGGAAAATAATTTGGGGATGAGAAAGCTAAGGGGTTTCACCTGCTCCCTCCATGTTTTGGATTTTAATAAAAGAGAATGACAAAGGGATTACTTATAAAAAATAAAAAGTAATAATTTTGAAAAGAAACTTGTTTGCATAGAGGACAGACTAGAAGCTGAAAGCCTAATTAGAAGATATTGCAGTTGTCAGGGTTTGAGGCAATAGGTAACAATGTCTGTCATGGGAACTACAAGAATTATACTGTATAAATCAACAGAGCATTGTAGCGAGCCAGAGAGAGAGAACATGCAAGTTCAATTTAGCAACACACAGAGTGAGACCAAAGCCCTGAGGACTACTATCATACAAACTCCTACGGCTTGCACGTGGATTGCTTTCTTTGCCATAATAATGGCCAGATTCAATCAATTAATTGTGTCAGTTAATTAATCAATTGGCCTACAGTTGTTTTAACAGCTTTACAGAACAACTGCAAAGAAACTCCTACACAGTTGATTTAATATTAAATAGCTACTGCTTGGGTTTTGTTTAATAAGAAATAGCCCCATTGAGACCAGACAGTATTATCTTTTTGTCAGTGCATTGAAGCTGATGCACTAAGTGGTTTACTATTGATCTGGAAAAGATATTTTATAGCAAAAAAAGAGGGTATTTCAAGCCCTAGGTGATGCATATTTCACTTATGTCTAATCAAAATAGCATTTATAATGCCCTGACCTATTCAAGGCTCACATATCATCCCTTTCATTCTGACAATAAATCTATTAAAAATACAAGTTTTGAATCCAGTTTAATATTAATCCCATTGAAAACTATCTATTGACAATACCAAATAAAGTTCCTTTCTGCTTCAGCTAATAGCAGATCCAAGAGAATTAACCTATTGAAGTACAAAGTCTTCACCTTGGTTAAATAAGTGGTAGTCCACAGATGGGCCTCAAGGTACCTGAGAACATTCTGAAATGTTATGCTAAATTTCTAAAATTGTCTTGTTAATTTTGTCTTATTAACCTGTTGAAGAGCAAGAGCCCATGATTCAAATAGGTTCAAAAAAATACTACAAAAACTGCTATAATATTTTTTTACAAAATACATCATCCTAGCTGATTGAATCATTCTAAGCAGATAGGACTGCTAAATCAGACAATATTAAATTGAAGTTATTTAGTCAGTCAATCTTTTAAGGGAATTATAACATAAGAGCCTATAACATTTTTTAAAAATCACAGTTGGTGATGAGCCCAACATTTCTCAGAAATGATAGCTAAGAAGAAAAGTTTATAAAAACACTAAGAAGAAAAGTTTTAAGGAGAGAAGAAAGCCTTCATCTAGTGAGAATCTCCTGGGAGGCTCTTGAACTATCCATTGTAGAATAAATAGGAATTTGTAGACAAATGATGGATGAGCAAGTTCTAACTTAAGTGTTGATCAAAGTCATGGAGTTAGGAAAAGGCAGGCCATCTTCAACAGATGAAACTTCCAGGGCAAAAGTAAGAGATAAAGGCAAGAAATGTAGCCTTGTACAAGAAAGCGGGACCCTATTCAACTGATGTTTCTGATCAAGGGAATATGTGAAAAAGTAGATCTACCTACAGTGGAAGCAAAAGAAGGACTAGAAGTGAATAGAATACCTGAAGAATAGTCTGTAGGCAGCCAAGGTGAAGATGATTAGCCAACAAAGACCAAGTAGAAAAAATGAAAAACCACCTAGGGTTATGAGCTAGATTATAGTTGCCTGGGACAACAGCCCAGGGTCAAAATTTCTGTCCAGAATTATTGACTTCTTCAAATGCTTAGCTGGCACACATATACAGAGATGCAAACCCTCAGTACCTGCTACACAGAGTCCTGGGGTGATGCATCTACAATGATCTTTCCCCTAGCAAATTGGCCTTTGTAAAGGAAAAAAAAAAAAAAGAATAGCTTTGTTTTCAGTTCATAATGATACTGTCTCAGCAATGCCAAAGAACAGGAATGAATCACTTCTCTGGTTCTCAGTATTAATCTGAATTCCCTGCCTCCCTCACCAACATGGGAAACCACAGCAACTAATGTTCTCGTTGGAGACATCGATCCCATCTTTCTTGTTTGGAGAAGTGTAGCCCTCTCTGTCTTCACCACATACTCCTCTCTGGCTATCAATGGAAGGGTTACTTATTTCTCTCCGTCAGGCTGACCAAAGAACAAGTGGCCAAGGGCCAGAGGTGATTTTTAATAGAAAATGTTCCCTTTCTCTATAAACCATGACACTTTGGCATTGAAAGTGACTCTCAGGTCTCTCCATCACAGAAGCAAAAGAGCATAGACTTCTGCGATCAGCCTGTGGCATAGCATCATTAGAACAAATTCAACAGGAAGAAGAGGGAATCTGATAGTGTGAGAGATTTACTCAAATTGCAGAGGACAAGCATGGTCCTTTGCTATTACAAGTGTCCTTTGGAAAAAAATAATAAACCTGTTCTTGTTTAAGTCACTCATGGTTGGAATTGTTACTTTTTCCTTGTGGCAGACCTAAGAGGAAGTGGCTACCCACAATGACTGGAAGAGAAGAAATGGGGCAAGTATTAACATCTCAACAACATAAAATTAATTAACAACTAGCAGTAGTTGGGTATCTTTTGAGCAGAAACCTCATTTTGGACTCAGTTTGGTGAGCAGTGATTGTGTGAAGTCCTAAGACAACCTGGAATTTCCACATCATAATATTTCCTCCTGAAAAGAACATTATATTTTAACTGAAAAGCATGTGAACAAGGTGCTCCAGAGTTCACATGTCATTTTTAAAATTACCTTTTTCCTCTGTAATGAGGAGAATTGTTCATTGTCCATAGGTTCAAATTTCATTTTGTATGATAAATATGCCAGGTGTAAAATCCCTCATTATTTAAGAATCATGGTCAGCAAAATAAGTAGGTACGTAAATAAAAAGACAGATCCATTATAGATGACAAAGAGCTTTCTACTGATATCATAGACAGATTAGATATATAAGATAGATGATGATAGACAGATAGATGATAGAAAGGCCGGTATAGGAGCTTTACACCAATGTTACAAGTAAGATCAAAGAAAACTTGTGATAGGCTGAAAAATGCCCCCTCCAAAGATTCCCTTGCCCTGATCCTCAGGACTTGTGTATATGTTAATGGTACACCTGAAAAAATGGGAAACTTTCCAGGTGTGATTAAGGTAAGAATAAAGAATATTGAGATGGAGAGATCATACTAGATTATCTGGCTAAGCCCAATGTCACCACAGTGGTCTTTACAAGGGCAGGTAGGTGACTGGAGGTCGGAGTCAGAGAAAAAGGTACAATGGTGGAATTGGTGGTTGGAGTGATACACTTTGAAGATTAAGGCAGGAACCACAGTCAAAGAATGCAAGGGGTCTCTAGAATCTGGAAGAGATAAGAAAATGATTCTCTTCTGAAACCTTCAAAAGGAATTGGCTCTGCCAACAGCTTGCTTTTAGGATTTCTGACCTCCAGGGCTATAAGACAATATATTCATGCTATTTTGAGCCATTAGTTCATAGGAATTTGTTGCAGCAGCAATAGAAAACTAATACAATGCTATAATTGGAGTCACTGAGGCTCTGAATTTCTGCCCAAAGGAAATAATGAAGAGGTAGGAATGGCTCCCCACATTCCTGCTGCAGTCTCCGAGAGGCATCTGAAGAATCTGAGCTACAGACAATGAAGACACCATTGTGCTGTCCAGAGCAACCCCTGGCATTTAACACTAGGATATCATCATCTGGTGAAATCCTTCAACTGGTTTCAGTCTCCTCATATTTCATATTTTTATTCCATTAAGATCATAAGAACAAAAACATGTCCAGGCCCAGAGGCAAGTGATCTAATATGATAGACCCAACAAGGCAAAGGGGTACGGGGTGGGGGGTGGGGGTCACTTGCACAAGGTGAATCAAGTCTACAGATGCTAATGAAACACATTTGGAAGCATTGCTCATGTTGCCCAATCCATTGCTCATGTTAGTTCCATGGGCAATAAATACACTCATTCACACACACATGCATACCACTCCTGGATCCTGGTTGAATGCCAATCAGCTCCTGCAAACCATTCAAATTATGCCCATAGTGTCAGAGAGGCCCTGAAGTGGGAAGCCAGAGATACATCTTGAGGGTCTTGGTAAGGGCTGTTCAGTTGGAGAGACAAGTTGACACCTGCTCTCAGGTAGTTGCCATAGCAGCATTTGGAGTAAGAGGGGCTGATATGGTTTGTCTATAAGAGGGATCCATTACACTGGCAAAATCCAACTGATATAATAGAAAAGAAGGTTTATTTAGAAACAACAAAAAAAAGCAAACCAGCCCCTATTGTGTGGTCACTATCATGTGTAATCAATGATGACCAGAACTCCTCATCACCAGTTTTCAAATTCCCAATGCCTTGCACAAGGCTGGAAGCCACATAGTAGATCCTCAGCAAAAGTTTGTAAAATTGAATTGAACTATTTTTCATGGTTCTCTTCTTCTGTATTAATTTCCAAGGGCTTTTATAATAAATAACCTCAAATTTAATATTGGAAACAACAGAAATTTATTGTCTCACAGTTCTGGAGGCCGAAAGTAAGATCAATTTCAGTGAGGAAAATGAAGGCATTGTCAAGGCCACATGCCCTCTGTAGGTCAAAGTCCTTCTTCATCTCTTCCAGTTGCTGGCGATTCCTGGCCTTTTGTGGTTTGTGGCAGCCTCACTCCATTCACCCTGCCTCTGTCTTCACATGGCCTACTTCCCTGTGTGTCTGTGAGTCTCCTCTCTGTGTCCTCTGCTCTTCTTACAAGGACACAAATCATTAGATTTAGGCCCACCTTAATCCAGTATGACCTCATCTTAATTTGGTTCTCTCTGCAAAGTCCCTATTCCAAAATAAGGTCATAGTCACAGATTCTGGGTAGACATGAATTTTGGGGAGAGATTTTCAACCCAGTACACACATGTTAGTATGGGAGTCATTATTTCACCTTTTTGGGAAAATTAACCTATAAAAGTGGTGATGCCATTAAAAGTGAAGTCAGAAGGTAAAAAGGTAATGGGTCGGGATGTGAGAAGTGAAAGAGAAGGTGTTTGGAGTTGAATATATTGAATTGGCCTACATGTGAGCCTGGAGGACAGAGAAGGGAAAACTAGATGAAGAGGAAAAGTAGGCACCTCAATGGCAAAAGCTCTGTTCTATCTAGCATGCTCATTTTACAGACGGGAAAACCGAGGCCTGGAGAGGCATGACTCTCCCAAGGACACAGAGCAATAAACTGGCCAATGTAGTAGGTTGCAACCCAGATTTTCTGATTTCAGACCAAGATCCCACGTTGGCTGGAAAGGTTTTTAAATGTCTGCTTTTGAATGGAGATCTTCAAACTGTTCATGTTCCCTGACAGCTTTCATATATCTTATCTTTAACATTTCCATATATGACACACATACATAGACGTATAAGAAAAAGCTGCAAATAGTGGCACAAAACCTAATTTTGAAATCTCTTATTAGAAAAGCTGAAACTGAATCAAAATTCAACCACAGATAATTAGCTTCCATGCCTCCCTAATTATACAGTGTGTAATCTTTTGGCTGCAAAGAAACATCTAAACAATAGACAACGCTATAGCTATTAGTACAATAAAATAGGTTTTAAGACAATGATTTCAGTACCTGATTATGGCCCAGGTACAGAGGTTCTCTGAATTTTTACAATTCATGAAAGTAGAAAAAATTGTGAAAATGAAAAGCATCCCAGTCTCAAACTCATTCTTTTAGGTGTGGCACTGACACTACGGAAATTTAATAACCAAGGATCATTTTCTTGTCTAATCCTACAGTGATATTCCAGTTTCAAGAGTTTATAATCACTAAGTCATAAAATGTAGCATACTTTCTACTTTCTTTTATTTTATATCTTAGGCACATTGTGATATTTCATTACCAGCAAAAGAGAGTTGGGAAAATTTAATCATTTGTTTCATGAACTTCCTCAAAACTTCAGTGTTTTAGACAGATATTGCTCCTATTCTGCAAGAAATTCAGATTTGTACCAGGATGGTTTTGCTCACTGTTGCTATATACTTTGGAGATGCAAAACAGTCTATAAACTGTTCTGTATTTTCATTGTTTCTATGACATCATTTCATCTAATTTTCATGACCACTCACAAATATATTTACGTATTATTGCCCCATTTCAGAGACAAGAAAACTGAGAGTTGGAGATATTCAATTGATTTGTTTAAGTAATGCCTCAATGTAAAAATGGTCGAGCTGGACTTTAACACAGAGAAATCTTTCACTCAAAAGAAGTATTTCAGAGCTCCGTTTCTGAACATAGCAGTTGTCACAATGTTGATGCCCAAGAAAAACAGGATTGCCATTTATGAACTCCTTTTTAAAGAGGGAGTGATGGTAGCCAAGAAGGATGTGCACATGTCTAAACACCCTGAGCTGGCAGACAAGAATGTGCCAAATCTTCACGTCATGAAGGCCATGCAGTCTTTCAAATCACGAGGCTACGTGAAGGAACAGTTTGCTTGGAGGCATTTCTACTGGTACCTTACCAACGAGGGCATCCAGTATCTCTGTGATTACCTCCACCTGCCCCCTGAGATTGTGCCTGCCACTTTGCGCCGCAGCAGGCCTGAGACTGGCAGGCCAAGGCCCAAAGGTCTGGAGGATGAGCCACCTGCAACACTCACACGAGGGGAAGCTGACAGAGACACTTACAGACGGAGTGCCGTGCCCCCTGGTGCCAACAAGAAAACTGAGGCTGGGGCTGGGTCAGCAACTGAATTCCAGTTTAGAGGCGGATTTGGTCGTGTACATGGTCAGCCACCTCAGTGAAGTTGGAGAGATTATTTTGTGTTGAATAAACTTGTGGTCAGAAAAAAAAAAAAAAGAAGTATTTCATGGAATCCAAGATGTAAAACAGTTCAAAGGAATGCTTCTTTGGTTGAGGAAAGGGTGCATTTGAGGTAGTTCCCAAAGAAATTCCAGTAGTTGTCTGGATAAGTCTACTCAGAGCAGTTTGGAACACTCTAGTCTTACCCAGATTCCTTTTTCAGAATTATCAAACCATCCTCTGTTCACAACCCTTCAGTGGTGTCCTTATGCTCCTAGGATAAAGTCCTTCTCTGAGCCTGTAGGACCTCACATGGCAGTGTTGCTTAATGGGTCTAGGTCCTGAATGAGAAGCCCCCAGGTCTGACTACAGAACTTACTGGCTATGTGACTTTTGACAAGTTACTTCACTTCTCTGTGCCTCAGTTTCTTTAATTATATACAAATAATTATTACCAAAACCTACCTTATGCTATTGCTTTAAATGAGGTTCAAAATGAGATTGATTAAATCAGATAATAAGTACATAGCCTTTGCACAATACCTACTACATAAGAACACTTAGTTAACATCATTTTTACAAAAATGTATTATTTTTATAGGACAGTTGTATCTCTAGAAATAATCTGTAAATAAAAGCAGGCTAACAGGGATGCTAGGCCTAAACTGGTGATCAGGTAGTCAGTAATGAAAAGAGACCTTAAGGAAGATCTCTTTCAGGTTTCTACATTGATATTCTTGTTCTTGTTTTGTACAAATACCGATCATGGGATAAGGTCAGATCAAACTGCTTTTTTTCAAGCCTGCTGGACCCCAAGTGAGTAAGAGCATTGACAACTTTATCAATGCTGCTCTCTGAAATAAAAAGTGCCCTATCCTTCAGTACATGGAAAGTACAGACAGCTCCAAAGTGCAGGGCTCTTTTTGTGGTGTTATATAGGGCTCTTTTTGTGGTGTTATATTTGCTTCCACTGGGCAGGGAACAATCTGTGGTAGCCACTGTTAGCTGCTTTCCCAACAGCTCTAACTGCCCCTCTTCTTTGTCCCTAAATGAAGCCTCAAGAATCACAAACAACGTAGCCAAGGGAGGCTCTTCGTCAGACCAGGGGCTCAATGTTGATCAGTTCAAGCCACCCATGGCAGTTCCACTTGCCTAGGGTTGACTGAGAAGTGAGCCTGTGATGCAGCTCATGTCAGTAAGATGTAAGTAGATAGTTCTTTACAAGTCCATCCTCATGTTTGACATCAATTGTAAATTCAGGATCCTAAGGTCCCCCTCACTAGTGACACCAACTACAAGTTTTGGGGGTATTCAAGATCACCCTCAGGTTCAATAATTCACTAGAAAGACTCACAGAACCCATAAAAGTCTTTATATTAATAAACTTATATAGGCTTCAGTTGTACAATTCTATAATATATCATCTGTATAGTGTATTGTGTATTCACCACCTAAAGTCAAGTTTCTTTCTGTTACCATACTGTTTGTCTATGAGGTGACTTCTGTTGCTGTTGTGGTTATTCTTATTTTGTTTTGTTTTTCTGGGAAGCTTTTAGTCCTTGCTAATGTCTTGAGACAAACTTTTCTTTGCATAAATAATCTCTCTCCTTAATGTTTGAACAATTTTGAGTTAGATTTCCTTGTTACTTGAAGCTGAAAGCTTCCTAACTCATATAAGACATCCGGTCATTAGAGTAATACTCAGAGTTGGCTGAGAGCCTGTCAGCAAGATACACAGTAAGTGGGGGTTTCTGAGGCAATCTGTACTAGAATGCAAAGTACACCTGAATACAGTAATAAAGACACGACTTAATTTCCTGTAGTGTGTATATTTCTGCAATGCACAATACGGGTAGGGTGGGAAAGTGTCAAGGGAGGAGTCTAGAGATAGGTGTTTGAAGGTTGAGTCTATCAATACCTCACTGTGTGACCTTGAGCGGGTCCCTCAACTGCTCTGAGCCTCCATTTCCTCATCTGAAATACTAAATCACATAAAATTTCACCTTATTCACAGTTTTTTGAGGAATTAGATGACAAATCTTCCTTATAAGGATCAGAAACCTAATTAAAATGGTTTGAGCAACAGAGAAAGAAAGAAGATTCATTTTGAGAGGCTGACAGTTCAACATATTCAGATGGAAGTGCTGAGCGGACAGTTTATTTCAGATGCTGAAGGGGCACCTCTGAGAGGCACTCAGCCAAGACTTGGGTGGAGGGATATCTCCCAAGCTGAACCTTAGAGAATGGGAGTTAATCAGGTGATAAGGAGTGGGAAGAGTTTCTGGGCTGAAGAAACAACATAGAGGTAAGAAACCACCTGGAGCAAACACAAAGCACTTGTGCACATGTGTGCACAAGTGTGTTTATGACAGAGTATGGGCTGCCATCCACACAGCTTGATCTTACCAATGAGGATCAAGTAGGGGATGAGGGAGGGGAGCAAGGACCACCTCATGCGAGGAAGTTTTCATGCCAGCTTAAGATTCATAAATTGATTTGTGGCTTCTCTTTACAGCATACAAGAAAAGAGAAAAATTCCCCCTCAAGCAGATTTTAAGCCAATCCAGCACAAAAATGAACAAAAGCTGCTTCCATTCTTTTTTTTCCCCCAATGCTTGTAGTTCCCACAATTTATCTTCATTTCATTCAATTTTTCTTTTATTATGTCCCTCATGCAGAAGGTAGGAGCTGATCAATCTATTTCATTGGATTTCCCCTTCCAACTATAAAGTGCATACTTGGGACAAGCAAAAACAAGGGTTTAAAAATAAAAGCAAGTTTCTCCCTTCTCTCTCAATCCCTATTACCTGCCTATCAGAGGAACAAGGCTCAGTTTGATGTGAGTTTTTGTATTTGGCTCCATGTTTATACAATCATATGTCAACACAGTCACATAAATAAATTTTTTTCTACTTTTTATTTAAAAAATGGATTATACCATTCTCATTATAGTATGACATTTGCTCAGGTTGATATATAGAGATACAATTAATTCTTATAAAAGCTGTATATTTCATAGACATACAAATCCGTTAATTCAACCATCTCTAGCAGTAGACAACACTGGATTTGCTTCTGCCTTTTTTAGCCATTCTCAATGATATAGCAATAAACAGGCTAGCACATTTATCTTTATGCACTGGTACATTTATTTCTACAGGATAGATTTCTCAGAGTTAGTTTTGTAGGTGAAGAAGTTACTCATACACCTAATTTGAGCAAATACTTCCAGATTAATTTCCTACAAGAATATAACATTATATTTATATTGCAACACTGTAACCATTTTCCAAATGAGTGATAAACCAGAAGATACCATTTTTCATACATCAGATCGGCTAAGGTTGATGTAGGGAAAGGGTTAATGTGTCTGAGGGTCTTAGGAGATGGTGAACTACTTAAATGGTGGAGCTTTCTTGGGTCTTCCCTGCAGTTTGGACAAAGAAGAACTAGACTAGAGAAATTGATTTCAAGCAAGTCACGTGGCTCCACAAGAAGGTCACTTCCTGTGAGTGAGAAGTTACAGAGAAAGTGGTCTTAAAACTATATTAGCTCAAGGTCATTCCCTGCTACCATCCCTTCTCCCAATCCCTGAATAAGCCATAAATTCTCCCATGTCCTGATCTTTGCCAAAGCATTCCCCTCGTTTTGGGTTGCCATTCTCTCAACCCATATGCTTGTACCAAACCCTTACTTAGTTCAAATGGAAGCAGTCACCTTTTCCAAGAAGCTTCCAAGCATCTCCATTGCAATTCATCTGCTCCTCTACCATTTGCTTGAACAACAGTAAGAACAGCTAGTACTGTCACCATTTATGATATGCCAGGCATCATGCTGTGCACATTACATGCATGATCTCATTTACTCCTCAATAATATTTTTAAGTGGGTCATATTAGTATCTACACTTTGATGGTGAGGCAACTGAGAATCAGAAAGCTTAAGTCACTAGCTCACAGACACACAGCCAGGAAGTATGGGAGCTGGGTTTCACACACAGGTCCCCCTTCTCCAGTCATCATCCAATGCCACATAATAAAAGAAGAATTTCACTGAGTAAGCTTGTACTTGAATGACAAACTGATTGGGTCATTGCTTTGTAAACACTGCCAGCTATAGATGAATTTGCTTTCTACTTCTTCGAAGCAGTCTTACTTCCCAAGGAATCTAATGAATGGAACAAAGTTGTCAAGTCCTACAGTAAGTGGCATGTAGTGTGATGTTACCAGACTTCAAGCTCTCTGCTGCTAATTTTTCACTAGGTTGCAAGCTTTAATTTAACTGTCAGACTCTGGGTCTTTTGCCAGCGCTAATGGAGGACTGTTGCAGCAATGGTGATTATTTCTAGACACTGGTAACTCCTTCATTTACCTTCTGATCGCAACTACTCAGCAGCTTCAAGCTAATTTTCTTTCTTATTTTCTTCATTAGTTTGCAAACTCCCACTGCCAGTGAAAACAACCCATCTGATAAAAACATCCACATGGAGTGTTCAAAATATTAAAAGTGCCAAATAGAGATTGGGTTTTTACAAGGCAGTCTAAACGTGTCACACATGTTGAAACCACTTTTCAAAGACAGATTATATAGGTCAAAAAGTTATTGAGATATTTTTGTATCCCACAAAAATGAATTCTACCACAACAGGTTCTTCTAAATATTATTCTGATGTCTTGAAAATCAGGTGCCAATCTACTCTGAACAAATTTGATTGAAATGCTGGCATCAAATGTCCTAGATTCAAATGAAGACCATAGGTTTTCTGCTTACAGTGAAATGATGAGGAAAATTTCCCCAAAGAAGATCCTAGGGTATTGGTTTATATTTCATTTTTCCTACCAAGAAAAAATGCAGACAGATGGGACCTGCCAATGAACACTTATTATCAGGGGTGCTATTCTTTCATAATTCCCAGAGGTTGAACACCTGATTCGAATTGCTAGGTAGCAACAAAAGCTGTGGATGGGAATAAAAGCACCCAAGATAATTCAAAAGCAAAGAAGGGCGACAGAGCTTGGGGGATGGGGCTAAGTTGCAAAGAAAAAGACAAAGACTGAACCATAAATGGGTAATTTTAAATGGGATTTCAAGGGAGGGGAAGTTCTTTCCAAATGGCACACTTTACTAAATAAACATGGACGTGTTTACAATGCTAATTTAGAGAAAAAGGAGCCATGTAGAGGAACCCTCATCTTCCATTTAGCCCAATTCAAAGAGCTCAAATCAAGAGGACAATGAATGTGTGTCTAATGGAACCTCCCTAGTGATGAGGGGAGAGAAGAGTTGGTATAGAATAGTAGCAGAGTCATGTTTGGGAAAATACCATGTATGCCCATACACACAGACAAACAGACACACCACATGTATAATTTTGTGTACGTGTGTGCAAGATACTGAAAAAGACACAAAGAAATATAGAAAGACATACTAAGACAGAGATAGAGATAAAGACAAAGACAGGCAGAGCTACAAGGAAAAACAGAAGCACAGACTGAGACAGAGAGACAGACATCAAACAGAAATAAAGACAAAGAGAGATGGCCAGCCAGAGACCAGAGAGAAGCAGAGAAAGAAGGAAACAATATTTTTGTAAAAGACAATTGCATATCTGCACAGCCAGGAAATCATCATTATTTTGCCTGTTTTTAAAGTCTGATTAAAAGTGAGAAACAAAGAAATCAAGAAATCCTTCTAGATCACTGCGCTTTCAGAGCTTAATAAAAATGGAAACCAGCCCTGGCTGGTAGCACAGCGGATAAGGCGCCGGCCTGCAAACACAAAGGTTGCAGGTTCGATTCCCCAGCCAGGGCACATAACAAGGTTGCAAACCAGGTCTCCAGTCAGGTCTGTAGCTGGAGGCAGGTGAAAAGCAACCACACATTGATGTCTGTCTCCCTCTCTGCCTCTCTCTCTTCCCCTCTTTCTAAAAATAATAAATAAAATCTTTAAAAAAAAAAAATCTACTTCAGCCCTGGCTGGTAGCACAGTGGATAAGGTGCCGGCCTGCGAACCCAAAGGTCGCTGGTTCGATTCCCAGCCAGGGCACATAACCAGGTTGCAAGCCAGGTTTCCAGCCAAGTCTGTGACTGGAGGCAGGTGAAAGGCAACCATACATTGATTCTTCTCTCCCTCTCCGCCTCTTTCCCTTCTCCTCTCTCTGGAAATAATAAATAAAATCTAAAAAAAAAAAAAAAAAAGGAAACCCCTTTGCTTCTATAGTTTCCAGGGTGCTATGCTCTGAATGTTTGCGCACAGCCACTACGAAGTTCACACGTTGAAATCCTAACCACTAAAGTGATGCTACAGGAGGTAGAGCCATTGGCATGTGATTAGGTCTGATGGGGCCCTCATGAATGGGATTAGTGCTCTTATAAAAGAGACCCCACAGAGATCCATTCCCCTTCCACCCCGTGAGGGCATAATAAAAAAGGAGCATCTATAAACCAGGAAGAGGTCCCTCACCAGAATACGAAAAGGCTGAAGGCTCCATCTCAGACTTCAGCTTTCAGACCCATGCGAAATAGATGTGTGTTGTTTATAGGCTACTCAGTCTGTGATATTCGGGCTACTTAGCCAGAAAAGACTAAGACACAGGGTGTAGAGCATTTGAAAGCCAAATTGCATTTTGGTCACTTATATTTATTGAAAAATGTATACATGCAATAACAGCTAAAGCTAGTGGGTGCTAATTATAAATCAGGCATTTATTTAAGTACATATATGGATTAACTCAATCTTCATTCCAATTGGATGAGGAAGTTCCTACTGTTATCATCCTTATTTTGCACATGAGGAAACTTGAGTCACAGAGGGATTGAATAACTTGCCCAAAGTTACACTCCTGGAAGCCATTGGGCCAGGATATAATCAAGGCAGACCTGGCCTCAGAGCCTGGGCTGTTAATTACTATACCACATTGATCCCCATTATGCTGTTCTATATATTTATGTCACCAGTGGCAAACACAAGGCCCACAGGCCAAATCCAGCCCTCCACCTTGTTTTATCCAGTCTGGCACCTTTGGCCTGGCACCTTGTTTCTACCCACTTGCTTAACTGTTAAGGAGTAGTTACATTTACATAGCCCTAAGATTACATTCGGCCCTTTGAAGGCAACCTCAAGGCTGATGTGACCCCAGGTGAAAATGAGTTTGACACCCCTGATTTATGTATTTCTATGTGTTCCCTGTAATAGAGTCTCCTGAAATTTCTAAAGAAATAAAATGTCATAATCAGGAAATATCTTTCAAGCAGATTGCTGATTTGGTGCTGGGTTAAGCCAAGTTAAACTAATTTATGGTAAAATTTCTTGCCATCCTATGTTAATGTGCATTGTAATTCCCTAACAGGGGAATTTGCAGCATCTTCCAGATATGCTTAGTTCTGGAACTTCTTTTGCACAGATTCATCTAATAACATAGAATTGGTGGAAAATACTGACTTAGATGCTCTTTGAGGCACTCCCCAAATCCAGGGCTCTGTGGTTCTTAGTAACTAAAGGTAATTTTAAAAGGATAATTAAAAGGATAAAAAATTCTTTTAAGATCAGAAAAAACATCAGCCATATTCTTTTACTCACTCAACAACTATTTATTGAATACCTGATCTGTACCTGAATCTTTTCTCTCTAGCAACTAATACATGAAATTCATTTTTATGTGTGAGAAGAGTGGAGCAGAAACAGTCAATAAATAAATACCAAATAAACAATATCATCAGGGGAATATAAGTACCATGAAAAATATAATAATTCAGAATAAGAGGCAGAGAAAGACAAGAGTTGCTCTGTTAGCTGGAAATGTAAGGGAAGGTGACATTTGAGGAGGTGACAGTTACAAATGAAGTTAGGGGGTAAACCATGTAACTTTTGGGTAAAGTGTCCAAGGCAGAGAGAAGGGCAGGTGCAAAGGCCCAAAACAGATATTTATATATTTGCAAATCCCCCAGGAACCCACCATGGCTGTAGGACTGTGACAAGAGGGACAGTAATGAGAGGTCTGGGGAGGCTCCAGGAGCCAGGTGGTCATGTAGAGCCCTGAGGGTAAGAACATAGAAAGAAGCTGGGCCTTTTGATCTTACCATATGGTCAGTTAAGGGACATGGAAGGAAGGAAGGAATGCCTCTCTCTATCATGCAAGGAGTCTTGAGAGCGAGTTTTTCCAAAGAGAAAGTAGGGTTGAGCTTAAAAGTTTGTGGCAGGAGGGGAGTAACCAAGTATTGTAATTGCTGATGCTTTCAAAAAGAAAATGTTATGAAAAGGTGGCCTGGTGCTGTGGAAATGTGGGCAGGGTCAGTGGAGAGCAGCCCCGAGATCCTATGAACCTGAGTTCATATCCCATGTCATTCATTAAATGGAATATAAGAAGTGTGTGTGTGCACCTGAATACAGTTGTTGGTGTGTATGTTGGTTTGTTTTGGTTTTTGAAAATTAAGTGTATTGGGGTGACTTTGTTTAATAAGATTATATAGGGTTCAAGTGTACAATTCTATGTTACATCATCTGCATATTGCACTGTGGGCCCACCACCCAATGTCAAGTCTTCTTTTATCACCACATATTTGACTTCATTTATGATTCACTGTGCCCTCCCTCTCTGTGGCTGTGAGTTTTTGTTTGCTTTACTTATTTGTCCATTTGTTAATTTCAGTTCTGACTCCCAATACAGTTTTTTGATATTGGTTTTTAAAATGGTTCTTTTTATGTAATTAGAAAATTTTTCAAATACAAAAATGAAAAGCATATTATTTTCCCCACATCTCACTTCCCATTCCCTTCTCCACTCTAGCTCCCTTCCCTGCTCCCTCCATGGAAATTTCTCTTGCCATAATTACCAATGGCCTCCATATTGTCAAACCCAATCCCTATATTCTGGCCTCTTTTACTTAGTCTCTCAGTCCCATTTGTCCAGATCTTCTTGAAGTGCTGGGCTCTACTGGCTTCTAGAATTGTTATCCTCCTCTCTCCTTGATCATCATGCATTTACACCTATTGTTGCTCTTCCTCCTCTACTCAACTCCAAAGATCAGAAAGCTTCCCAGGATTCATTCCCAGGCCCCCTTACAGTTTCTTCCCTACCCTTCATTTTTCACACTTCATTTTAGACTACCACTTAATCCAAAAGATTTCAGAGTTGGATTCAAACAAGCATCTAACCTTTATATCTGCCTGTCTCCTGGCTGGAATATGAGAGAAAACTGGGTCTCTGTGTTACCTGAGGGAAGAAGCAGTGTGTGGTCTTAGGCAGGTGCCAATGACTAGAATAGCAAAGGATATTGAACCAATCTCCTGCTTATCATAATGCAACTATTAAGTTTTGAATATTTATTGCCAGACTGCTTGCAACGATGCTGTGATATGGGCAGCTGTTTTGAAAACTAAGAGAAGTATCCCTGCCTTCAAAGCTTCCAGAATTATTAATGATTTCTCAGCTGGCCTCAGTGCCAAAAGCAAGAAAACACCAATAATTTTTTTAATTCAAAAAATTATTAATTAGGAGTAACCTTTAAGTAGAGGCAATCTTCTTGACCTTAGCTTTATTTTATACTCCAAATTCAAGCCACTGAAAATGTAATAAACCTACTGTTTCAATATCATTCAAAACCAGTAATTTTCCTTTAATTATTGCAGGTTAAAGCTTCCTTCATTTATATGCAGTATTTGAGAATTTTATCTGGAATACATGAATATCAAAGAAGGCCTTTGAGCTCCTTTAAAATTCATTGCTTTCCACTCTGTTAAAAACAATTACCTGTACAGGAAATTTTCTAGCAATATTTTGTTAACCAAGTGTAAGAGAACCTGTACTCTATTTATTTCAATGTTAAGGATAGACAGGTGGGTAGATAGGTGGATGGATGGATGGACCTATGGACAGATGATGGATAGAGACTGGTAGACAGATACAAACAACTTGTTAATCCACAAGTAAAAGCATAACTTCACTTAATCTCAATAGCAACTTTATACAGAATATAAGGTTTTTATTTCCATTTTATGCAAGCAAACTGAAGGTGAGGGATATTGAATAATTTGCCCCAAGTGACTCAGCTGGGAAACAAAAATGCCATTAATGATCATCATGATGATCATGATTATGACAGTAACAACACAACATGTTATCTATGTGTTAGGTTATCTATGTGTTAGGCACCATACTTGGTGTTTTATATGTATTGTCATTTAGGCACCACAAGAAATCTTTCATTATCTCTATTTAAAGTAAAGAAACTGAGGCTCAGAGTGATTAAGTAGCACGACCTAAATCACAAAGCTGTTGTAAGTGCTGGTGTCACTTATTAGAACCCAGGTCCATCTGATGTTAGTAATCAACATCTTTCCTTTGTCTCTACTGAAATTTTACTTAAAAGTGTATTTAATATTTGTGTCAAAAGCCATCAACTTTGTCTGTAGATTGCTTACAGAAGTCATAAGCACAGAACCTCAAAATTAATGTGCTCAGAAATGTCTCCTGGCTATTAGGTTGTGAGATTTGAGTAAGTACCTCTTTTAAAATGTAAATATCACCTGAAAATGTTAAATCTATTAGAAAGCCCAATACTTGAACAGCAACCTGAATAGGTTTTGTAACTGTGATAAAATAGAATATTTTCCTTTTTTCCTTTAGTCTGGAACATGGCAAAGGGGAGGAAGAAAAAAAGCTGAGCACTTTTTAAAAACACACTCCTTATTTTAGCATAGATTTCAACATACAGGAAAACTGTGCAAGTAGTACAGAGGGCCCACAGACTCCACATCCAGGTCCTCCATCAAGAACATTTTACGTCAATATTGTGCATTTGTCACAGTTAGCGAATCAATACTTCCACATTGTTATTGACTCTAGCGCCCACCATTTATTTACATTTCTTTGGTCTTTCCTGTCCCAGGATCCCACCCATGGTACCCAGTGGCTTTCAGTTGTTTTGTTCTCCTTAAGCCCCTCTGGGACTTCTAGTTTCTCAGGCTTACCTTATTTGGGAAGACCTTAATAGTTTGAGGAGTGCTGGTTGAGTATTTTTCAGAATGCCTCTCTATATGTCTGATGTTTTGCTCATGATTAGACTGGCGTTATGGATTTAGAGAAGGAAGAAAACAAGGGCGAAGTGCCATAACATCAAGGGTATGTGCTTTCAAGATGACTTACCGAGGTTGATGTGAACCTTGATCACCTGGCTGAGTAGTTTTCCAGGTTTCTTTGCTGTAAAATCACTCTTACTCTCCCTTTCCAAAATGTACTCTTTGGAAGGAAGTCACTACGTGGAGCAGCACTTGAAGAGTAAAGGGTGAGCCTTTCCCTTTGAAAAGCAAATACTAACACAAATTAATTTAAAACTTGCCTGCCTGGGAGATTTGCCTGTTGTGTTATCTATTTATCTATCTTTCTATCATCTATTGAGCATGGACAAGTGGATATTTATTTTATTCTTTGGGTTATAATCCAATATGATTTTATTATTGTATTGCCTGAATTGTTCTGGCTCTGGCCATTAGAAGCTTTTTTAATTGACTACTGTGTGCCTTTGACATATTCCTATCATTATAAGATTTTTTTTAGCACTTTCATTTTTTTAATATAATTTGATTATGCTATTACAGTTGTTACAGTTTTTCTCCCTTTACACCCTCCACCCATTACCCCTTATGCTATTCTTAACATCCTCTTATCTATTTTGTACCAACCAATTTATACTCCTTAATCTCTGCACCTTTCTCCTATTCTCCCCCTTCCTGCTCCTAGCTGATAACCTTCTAAATGATCTCCATATCTATGACTCTGATCCTGTTCTGTTTCTTTGCTTAGTTTGTCTTTAAGATTTAATTGTTAATAGTTGTGAATTCATTGCTATTTTAATGTTCATAGTTTTGATTTTCTTTATCTTTATATAGTTCCCTCTAATATTTAGAACTTTCTTACTTTTTGGGACAGTAACCTGCCCTGGGCTTATTTTGTATATGTCTTGTGCCAACCTTAGAATCGGCCATCTCTACAAGAAGCACTGATACATTTTAATAGAGAGTAGTATTTATTGGAGAATGACATGAAAAACTAAGATAGGGACTCTAGGAGTGTTTGTTGCTACTGATTTCTTCTCAACTAACAAAGAAGGAAACACGGATATATACTAACCATGTATATACACTATTAAAAAGAAACAACTGGCCCAAAATATAGTCACTGTGCCAAGCCCATCAGGTAACTAAGATTTGACACTTAACCTAATTGCAGGAATGTAACTTTTAACCAGTCAGCATGGAATTATCTTGTCGGTATTAGAGAGATAATCAGCCTGATGAATCCCTTCATTACCCTTAGGAAAGGTAAGTTTGTCTGAAACAATGCATTGTTTGCTAAGAATTTCCTTTTTCCACCCCTTTCTATCTTTAATTTTTTTTTCCATTTTATACAGCCCATAGCTCCTTTCTATTTGCTAGATAGGATGCTGCCCAATACATGAGTCATTCAATAAGGTCAAAAGATCTTAAAATTTACTCAGTTGAATCTCATTTAACCACATATTTATCAATACATATTTCTATACATAATCATGTAAGTCTATATTAAGTTAAACACAAGTTCATACTAATGCCTGGGCATAGTTTTTAAATTACCAACACCCAAAATCCAGCCCAGATCAATTGAATTAGAATCAATTAAATTTGAACCCAGGTACCCACACAGGGAAGTTACCTTGCCCAGGTCTAGGTAACATTTTGAAAAATTCCCAGGTGATTCCCATGCCATAAGCTTTGAGAATCATTGATAGAAACAAAGCAGTGGATGGGAAGGAAATGTGATCCTTTTTCTGGGAAACTACATATTAAAATTACTAATAGATGAAAGAATTAGAATATGTTCCTCATGTGTCTTCAAAAAAAAAGTTTTTATTTATTATTTTTAGAGAGAGGGAGGGAAGAGAGGCAGAGAGGGAGAGATACATCAATGTACGACCGCCTTTCGCCAGCTACAGACCTTGCTGGAGACCTGGCTTGCAACCTGGTTATGTGCCCTGGCTGGGAATCGAATCAGGAACCTTTGGGTTCACAGGCCTAATGTGTCTTAATGTAACAGGACCCTTGGGGGAGGTCCTCAGTTTTAATGGCTCGATTTACCTGCTGCCAGGAATGACTCTTAATAAGAGTCTGGTGAAAAGGAAAGGTATTTTGTTTATTTGAGGGGTGTACAGATTTATATTAAAGGTGCAATTGTGCCTTTAGGTCCCACTCCCTTTAAAACCACTCACAATATACAGTCCTGCCAGATTAGGCTAGCTTTAAAACAGGCAAGCAAAAGATACCACCTTTTAGCAACACAACAGTTCACAATTTAACATTCCAGTTATAAACTCAAAGTCCCCAGCAGCTGCTATACCCAATTAGGGGAGTATCCTGTGACCACTCCCCAACTCTTATACACAGGTAATTCCCTATCTCTGCACAAACTGCGTGTCTCCCTTCCCCCTGTCGCTCCCCCATTTCTCAAACCAAGTGATTTTTGTCTATGGGTCCATCTAGGGGAGTGAATGAGTCCCTGTCTGCACGTCCATCCAGGGGAGCAGAGGGAGACTGGGTGTCTCTCTGCATGTCATTCTGAGGGAGCCCCTCTGCAGGTTCATCTGAGGAAGGCCCTCTGCAAATACATTAGGGGGCAGGAGGGATTGACTTTAGGCCATAATGGCTGCCTGTGATGCAGTGGTAGAGTGACCAATCATGGCCACCAATTCTCCTGTAGCTCTGTAAATTCTTTCATCACCAGTCTATGGTCAAAATCTCTCCTATCTTCTTGGGGTTTATCCAGTCACTTGCATCACCAAGACACTAGTCACCAGCCATAGACATGCAAAGTACCTCTCTCAGGAAAAGTGGCTTACTTCAGTGTCTTACCCCCACCCCCAAGCTGCCAAGAGATGGGTATTTTGATTTTCTTCCACTCTGTAACATTAACATTTACATCCTCGGAATTTTCCTCAACTTTAATTTGATTCAATATTTATTCATCAAATTCAGCTGCAGCAACACTGATATATTCTAGATGGAGTTGTCCTAATCTAGGAAAAAAAAAAAAAACCCACATGTTTGAAATGCACATACAAAGAATATGGGTATTATTTTATTCATAAGTCCAAGGAGATGGAGAATCATGAAATAGATAGTAGAGTACCTTTGATGAGTCAAATACTATACTAGGTAGCTATATTAGAACATTGTCATAAAAGCAACTTTCACTATAAAAAATAACATTAAATTGAGGGTAAAAATTATATGGTATTTGTCCCCCATTTCTGGCCTGGAGCCTCACAAAATATCGGAATGTCTTGTGTGATATAAGTGTCATTGTATGCTAATGAGATGACTTAGGCAGGGCCCCTGGATACCTACGGTATCTTAATTTTTTCTTTATAGTTCTCATCTCCAAATACTATCATGTTGGAGGTTAGGGCTTTAACATATGAATTTGGCCAGGATACAAACATTCAGTTTATAGTACTCTAGTTGTCACAGCTGAGCCTGGAAGGTATGCAAACCCACTGTGACCATTGCGAAATACTGGGATGAATGAAATGTCCACTTAGTGTGCCAGTTCTGCACCTGGACACAGATACAGATAGAGAGAAGCCAAATTATTGCCCCAGTCTCAGGCCCAGGAAGTCCCTCAAACATTTGTATTTAGAACAGGAACCTCTGCTTCTCCATTTGTTTCTGAAAAATGTCTGTCATAAATATGACATCAGGCTAGAAATGCATATCAAACCTGATGCAGACTGAGCAGCCAGCCAGAAGAGAATATGATGAAATATAAATCTTCCAAGAGAGGAGCAGAGCCTGCACAACTGTCTTGCAACAAACCATTAACACAAGGAAGAACCTGCACCATCCAAGAGCCTGAAAATGTGCTATCCAGAGGCTGTTCCCCCAACAAAAATAGATTGCCCACTTAGGTTGAACAACTTTGACCAAATAAATTTTTGAATTGACCAGTTAAATGACTAAATCAGGACTGGCTTGCCATTCAACTACAGTAGGTAACCACATTACAGACAGAGGAACAGAAGTTATAGGGTCAGCGTAGACCTGGAATCAGATTCCACCTGCATCACCTACATATTACCTGTAAAATCCATTTGGCAATAAGTTTGATCCACATGAGTCTACTTTCCAGATCTGTAAGATAGAGATGATAATATATTTCTTCCAGGGCCCACTGGAAAGAGTATGGATTACGTGTTTACTATGTGCCAGGTGCTATGCTAAACTCCTATAACCTTCATGACAATGAGTGAATGAGGAACAATTTTTACCCCATATTCCGGACAAGGAAACTGAGTCATGGAGGAGATAAGTAACTTGCCTGAAAAGATCAGTTCCTGAGAGGTGAATGAGACAGGGTAAGTGACATTTAGCTGTGTTCAGCACTAAGGAGTCTTTCAATATATGTTTCCTCCTCACCCTACATTATTCTAACACTCATACACTATTCTCATGAATGCTAATGAACTTTGGGTTTAGGCTGTGGAGGCCCCTTTAAAATGGAAATATTTTAACTAGGACAAACAGCACATCAAAGCATATCAGCCATGAAATCTAATTAGCTTAGCATCTCGTTTTCCAAACTCCCCTGAAGACAAAAATCACTTGTGACACTTGATGTTTCTCCCCACTTCCCAGGATCCTGCCCTGGAGATTACGAACCAGTCAGTGGACTGGGCTAAAAGGCTGGGAATTTTTCATTTCAACAAGATACTCAGGGAAGCTAAGAAACTGGCATGTTTCCCCAAGCCCACAGGGAGAAGGGACCTGTGGCAGGTACAATATATGGCCATCCAATAGCGTCATAGATTCTTACAGCAAGAAGGGACAGTACAGCACACCTTATTTGATCCCATCCCATCATTTCGCTAATGAGGAATCTGAATCCCAGAGCAAGGAAGTGATTCGCACCACCTAGGTATGGCAGGTTTGGAATTTGAGCTAATGTTTTCTGATTCTGCTTTCTTCTAACATCCTCTGGACCAGCAAGTATTGGTTGGGGTGAGAGGTACAGAGGTAAAAGCAACTGAGAAGGCTAGGAGATAGTTGAACAGGGTAAGCTTGGGTGGGAACCTTGTGTAGATGGCCTTGAGCAGCCCAGGAGGAAAGAAGAGAGTTGGAAAATGGGAAAAATAAAGATTGCTTCTGATATGTTTTCTAAGACATGTTTTTAAATATTTACTCATATTTCCAGTTTCTCTCTCTCTCTCTTCTCCACTTTAATCTTCCATCTTTTTCTTTCTCTTTCTTGTTCTCTCTGTACCTTTTTCAGATATAGTTCCAGCATTGAACTAAAAAAAGAGGCAAACTGAGGCAAGTTTAAAATTGTCCAAAAAATGAGTTTACTTGGGAATAGCAGGTGAATTGTCATTCTGGAAATGCAAACTACAGGGAAGTCAGTCCACTGAGGTTTGGAGAAGGCTGAATTTACAGGCAGGTATGTAAAGAGGGGAAAGGTCAGTGTGAGTTGATGTAAATCAGAACAAAAGCAGATCCTCTTTGAAAATTCTCAAATGAGCAAAACCAGTCCAGTCATACCAAAAAAAAGCTCAATTTACCTTATTTTCTGCAATCAACTCTGTTCAAGTCTCTGGAAACCATCGCAAAACTTGAGAAGAGACAATCCCTGATGCATTCTCTATTATTTAAGATAATACCAGTATTATCAGTTTTCTGTAAATCAGGCATTGCCAGAAAAATCAGTCTCTCGTTTTGTTTTCCTGAGGGCACAAAATGGAGATTTTCCATTTTCTATCCTCCGGTTCCATTTTATATTGAAATCCTTTCACACCAGCCGGCTACAAATATATCTTTTATTTTGTCTGCAGGAAGCTCAGATTTCTTATTATTCCTAGAAACAATTAAATTGTTCTTTCTCTTGGTGACACCTCTGTTGGGAATACAAGCCCCTCCTTCCCAGCAGCGGGGACTTCCTTCCTCACTTAGTCCAGAGTCACTTGCTAATCTTCTGCAGGAAACCATTTGAGAGCAGCCAGGCCCTGGTTGGAGCAAATCTCAACTACTTAACAAGCCTCCCAAGGGTAAAGCTTGCCAAATCCAGCTCCTTGGCTCTCAAATAGACCTCCAAGGGTTAGGGCAGGGTGGAGGGCTTGATCTGGGGCATTATCTTAGAATCAACAAGGGAAATGTGCTCGGGGATGTTTCGAGTTAAATTGAAATGCCCTAGCTTGGCTTTGACTTGTTCAGGGCCTATGAGGAAAGTCATTTCTAGGTTTTCAAAAGAAGAACAGAAAAAACAGTAGATTCCACCAGCTTGGGTGAGGAGCAATCCTCACCCTACTGCGTTGCCAGCCTGTGCCTTGGATAGCCGTCAGTAACTAGAGTCAAGATGTCCTCAGAAAAGTCACAAGCCTTGTGGACCCTCAGGGCCAACACCTACCTAATCTACTGACACTTGGGGAGGAAGCCCAAATCTGACTAGCTTGTGATCTCAAGCCCCACCTAGATGCTCAAATCAAGATATACATCAAGCAACCAAACAGATACAGATCTTTTGTTTTTAAATCTACTTCCCAGAAGAGTCTTCCGCAACTACTATTTAATTCCTGATTAGCATAATTAGATCAAAGGAAGAGGACTTTCCCTTTCTATTGAAGGAAGGTAGAAGAAATACACTAAGCTCTGGTGTAAAAAAATCCTAGGTTCAGATCTTGCCTACGCCCTTTGCCAGCCTTGAGGTCTGGGGCAATTACTTACTTTTACCAAGTGAAATGTCTCCATCTGGAAAATGGGAATGATGCTAATAAGGCTTATTTAAAGGGATGTTGAGAGGAGTAAATAAGGTGATAAATGTAAAGCATTTAGAACAGTGGCTAGAACTTAGTATATTTTACCACTGTCCTCATTGACAGGGACCAGGGCTCAGAAAGTTTAGGTAATTTTCCCAAATTGTTGCTTAGTGAAAAAACAGAAACAGAATTCTAACCTGGGTCAGTCTGACTCCATTTCTTAAGGAACTGGTGGTCATTTTATCTGTTAGCATAGATATGTCTTATTTGATTGAGTTAAAACCTGTTCCATTACTTGGTGGTTAGAAGAACAATCCAAAGATCCGAACCATGGACTGTGAATAGTAAAGATTCATAGCAGCCATTTGCCAACGGTAAAGCCATGGCCATAAAACAGCCAAATTAAATTACCAACAGCATAACCCGAACATTTCTAAAGTCATTTCCATATGACTTTAATTTTTAAGAGTTTTTAAAATATATATATACACACACATATATGTATATGTGTGTGTGTGTGTGTGTGTGTGTGTGTGTATATATATATATATAGAGAGAGAGAGAGAGAGAGAGAGAGAGAGAGAGAGAGAGAGGCAGATTTACCCTCTTAATAATATTCACTCTAGTTAATATGACATGAGTTTTCACTCCCCAGGAATGCTGGTGTGGCTTCTGGTGGTGCCCCGCTGCAGAGGGCAGTCAGCTCAGGACAGACCTTTTCTTGTGATAAGCCAAAAAAACAACACATGATGTTCATCTAACTGCCAATTACTTCAGTAATGGAGTCAGACTGACCCAGGTTAGAATTCTATTTCTGTTTCTAATTTAGCAACAATTTGGGGCAATTACCTGAACTTTCTGAGCCCTAAACTTACTACAATGAGGAAAGTGATAATAATAATATCTTTCCCAGTCTTTTCTCTTTGTTTTTTATTGTTGACATTATTACAGCTGTCCCCATTCCCCATCCCCACCCACTTTGCCTGCTCTTTCCTAGTCCTTGTTGGGATTAATTTAGAGGAGTACAGGCACTCAAAAAAGAAATGTTCTTGCTTTGCTTTTCCCTGCAATCTCCCAGGCTTCCTCTGTTTTGACTGTTTCACATTCTGTTTGTTGGTGAGATCCATAGGGGCAGGGAACTTTTCATCATTATAACACCAGTGCTATGCACAATGCATGGTACGTAACAGATATTCAATACAATCTGTAGAATAAATGAATCCTTGCATAAACACCAGCTTCCCGAAGAACATGAGGAGCCTTGCGTTTTCATCTGTCCTGTCTTCCACCTTCCTCCTGACTCCATCTCCTTCCCTGCCTGAGGCTCTAGCCATTGGTAGGAACAGTATCCTGGCAGTAGATATTTTTGGATGAAGATGCTGGGTATTGAGCTCTTTCTCCATCTGCCTTTATTCCTGTGCTACTAATAGTTTTGAGGACTTTTCCCCCGTAGGATGAATGACAGCTTTTGGCTGAGAACATCTTCAGAAGTGACCCTGATGGCATGGAGTTATTTTAAGCCTGTGATACCTATTTTGTAGTCTAAAATGAATTCTACGGGCTCTCTCAGAACCTTATAAAAGGCTGGCTGTTCAAGGAGCACTAGGTGACGAGCCTTCTCTTCCTTCCCAAAATATGTCAGTCAAGCTCAGAAAGCAAATGTGACAGTACCTAGGTATAATGGGGAAACTCAGTTCATACTTGGCATTGAAAGGCCATGTTAGTGGCCCCAAAGACTGAGACAAAACTTGAAAAGAAGCTATTTATCTTTCTCAACCACCCTATTCCACCTTGCCCCACAGCTTTAGCCTTTACTGATCCCCCAAATATCTAGGGCTCCCCAAACATTAAAATCTCCTTTAATTGTACTTTATCACACTCCCACAGTACCCCAGATTTCATTTTGCTAATACAGTTTTTAAATCCACCTTTATCTATTAGTTAATTAACTAATGACTTTAGTGCCTCGAATAACAAATTGCTTTCCTTGACATTTCCCAATGGGTGTTTCACTGAATTTGCACTTGTTATTCTTCATCATTCTACCCTCAGAAACTAAAGTAGTACCAGGCATCTAGTGGGTTCTCAATCTATATTTATGGAAAGGAAATATTCTGTAAAAAGAAATGATTAAAATTAGTTTTGACTTAAAGTGGGTTTGACTGTAACAGAAAGCCAAAATATCAATAGTTGAAACTAAATCATATTTATTTCTCTAATATAAATGTCTATAGGTTGGTAATTCAAGGTTAATATGGTGGTGGTTCTGCTTTATGGGAAAATAGAGCCAATAAAGAAATAAAAGTCCTGGCTGGTGGCTCAGGAGCCCTGGCTGGTAGCACTGTGGATAAGGCACCGGCCTGCAAATCCAAAGGTCACTGGTTTGATTCCCAGCCAGGGCACATAACCAGTTTGCAAGCCAGGTGTCCAGCCAGGTTCATAGCTGGAGGCAGGTGAAAAGCAACCCATACATTGATGTTTCTTTCCCTTTCTTCCTCCCTCCCTGCCCTTCTCTCTAAAAAGAAAAAGAAAAAAAAAAGAAATTGTGGGACAGCCAGTACTTTAGAAATTGGAAGTATAATTATCTAATCTACTACAATAAGCAAAGTACAGACCCTTTAGTCAGACAGAATGAAATGTTGGCCCCAAAACGTACTCCATTATATGAACTTGGGCAAGTGAGTAAACTTTTCTGGTTCTGTTTTCTCAGCCGTATAAGTAAGAACAAGGAGGAGGAGAGGGAAAGGGGAAGAGAAAACTGTCGTTTGAGTTGGAATATGAGGAGAAGGACAGGATGGAGGTAAGGAATGAAGAAGGAGAAGAGGAAATGGAAAAGGAGGAGGAGCAAAACAACTAACTCCTGGGTGAACACAGAAGCATCATTGGTGAAAAAAGTTGCCCACATCCCACAGCTCCCCAGGGAAAATTATAATCCCTTCAATTGGCCAACCCTCTAACTTGTCTCTCCCTTCAACTGCATCCCTTCTCTCTCACCTCGGCCTCCTTCTTAACAAGGGGTGAATCAGTATCAGTAGAGTTGAAAAAAGAAAGCAAACAACACAGGGATTTGGGAACGAGTTCTAAATTTTTCATCACTTCAACGAAAACATTCTCATAAGGTTGTATAGAATTGATATGCTGGGCACAAGACTTGGCACATGGCAGGTGATCACAATATATTTCAGTTTCCTGCTCTTCCATTTCTCAATATTAGTGATATTTGTTAGGCTTAGTTAAAAAAAAAAAAAAAAAAAAAAAAAAAAAAAAAAAAAAAAAAAAAAAAAAAAAAAAAAAAAACTGCTCGAGTTACCTCTTCAGATTTAAATCCAGGATAATCCAAAATCTGCTTATTTTATTCTCAGTAGTATGACTTCTTGATCTTCTATAAGACCTTTAAATGAGTATTGGCTGTTTCCAATTCATGTGCATTTAACACTGAAGAGTTATTTTAATATCATGTTTTAATTATAGATCTCAAGAGTAGGCAGCACACCTGCAGCTCATGGATCCAACTGCCTGAAATACTAGAAATATTTTATTGTCTTGGGGTTTCCTAATCCATAATTTAGGCGAAAATTTGTCAGCCAGATTCAGAATTCCTCAACTACATGAATTTAGTCATCTCCAGTGAGGGATGGGAAAGAATATGTAAAGGTATAAATTGGAAACACTGAGAGAGGTTTTTTCATTTTATTATTTTTATTAAAGACAATTCTCTAGGGGTCCTGCCTTCTCCAATTATAATCTGGGATGGTCAAGGTCTGCTGCATAGGTCTTGAGCATCCTGGAAGTTTTTTTTTTGCCTCTTTCCTATATTGGAGCCTCTGTTTCCTGCATTCCATAGTCCCTATACAGGTGCATGCAATAAATTGGCAATAATGTTGTCTCTCCTTATTTCATGCGTTTCTTAATAATTTTGAAAAACTATGTTTCTAAGATTATGATTTAACATCAATATTTCAGATATAAAGTATTAAGTTCTGAGAGCAACCATCATGTTGAGGAACACGATGTTAGAGCAACCATAATTCCTGAACTGCATTCAGGGCCAACTGCTAAGGGAATTGCGGACCTCAGTAACATCCCTTATGTGCAGTTTACAATGTGAAGGTGTATGATGCTGATCCTGATGTCCCAATTGTCATGAAAACAAAATTTCCTGCTACAGTGATGGTGTTAGGTGTTGTCAGCAATGAAGGAGATATCATGACCTCATATTTTTTCCCACAAGGCTTGAAGGTGACTACTGACATTTAGCATGACATTTTGAGAGAAATAGTTGCACCGTGGATGAAGCAAGTCTTAATTGGACGTCATCTGATCTTCCAACAAGATGGTGCACCAGCACATAACGCCAAAAAGGTGCAAGAATGTCTCAGTGTCAATGTTTCTGAATTCTGGTCAAAGGAAATCTGGCCACCTAGTTCACCAGATGCAAATCCTTTAGACTATTATGTATGTAGCATTTGTAAGAGAGAAGTTAATAAACAACCTCATTCCAATAAAGAGGCTGTTAAAGCTAAGATTGAAAACATTATGATATCCATGGATAAAGAAAAGTTAATGAAAGCATGCTCAAGAGTCTGAAGTCAATTGGAGTCTTTTATTGCAGCAAATGGAGACTTTTTTGAACAATTTTAAAAATAACAACTATGTTTACGTATTTACATATAAGAATAAATTTATTTCAAAATCTAACACTTTTGTGGTGTGTTGTTTATTTTACTAAAATTTTGCCACTTTATCATGAGCACCCTGTATATATATTTTCATAATGACATATAAAAGCTATACATATTTGACCCTGGCTAGTGGCACAGTGGATAAGGTACCAGCCTGCGAACCCAAAGGTTGCTGGTTCAATTCCCAGCCAGGGCACACAACCAGATTGCAGGCCAGTTCTCCAGCCAGGTCCATAGCTGGAGTCAGGTGAAAGACAACCATACATTGATGTCTTGCTCCTTATCTTCCTCTCTCCCTAAAACTAATAAATAAAAAATAAAATCTTTTTTTAAAAAAGCTATACATATTTAATCTGTACAACTTGATATTTTATGAAACCATCTCCATCATTAAGGCCATAGACATATCCATTACTTTCCAAAATTTCTTCTTGCCCATTATTATTATTGGTGGTGGTGATGTTATTATTATTTGTGGTAAGAACACTTAACATAAGATCTACCTTTTTAGCAAATTTTATATAGGCAGTACAGTATTGTTATCTATAGGTTCTTTGCTATATAGCATATCTCTTGAACCTCTTTTTTTTTGTATAACTGAAAAATTTGAACCCCTTAAGCTCTCCCTCTCCCCATCCCTTGGCAACCATCCTTCTACTCTCTGTAGAATCTGTTTCCGAATGTCTGCATTTAATCCCTGCTCTTATTCAACTCAGGCTTTTTAAAATCAACCTGTGGTCCTGATGCCTTCCATACATTTTTTTTTTTTTTTTTTTTTACAATTTTATTTCATTATTTTTAAAAAAGAGGGGAAGGGAGAGAGGCAGAGAGGGAGAGAGGCAGAGAGGGAGAGAGACATCAATGTATGGTTGCTTTTCACCTGCCTCCAGCCACAGACCTGACTGGAGACCTGGTTTTCAACCTGGTTATGTGCCCTGGCTGGGGAATCGAACCTGCGACCCTTGGGTTTGCAGGCCGGCACCTTATCCACTGTGCTACCAGCCAGGGTTTCCATACTTTTCATCTCCTCTACCTCCTCAAGCTATAGGGGACTGGAAGGAAGAGACAAAAAAGGATCCTATCCAAACTCCGCAGTTAATTAAATGACATTGGAGAGGTTTTTGGTTCTCTCTCTTGTCTTGTTTAATGAGATGGGATGTGGGTTAAGTAACTTCTAAGATTTCTCCTAGACACAAGTATGTGTGCTTCTTTCTACCACTCAAATAATTGAATTGCCATTACAATAGTAAATTAAGTATCAAATGAGTCATGTTTATCTTATACGTACACCATGATTTTCTTTGATGCCATCAAAAGGGCTCCTTCTCAAAATAAGAAAAAAATCCAGAGCAGTGTGTATCTGTTTTTGTTTAAGAAATAATAGAAGTCAAACCCACCAAATAAATTGTCCTAGCTCAAAATACCCAAGGTGAAAAAGATAAACTTCTTTCTCTCTATTACCATAGCATACCATGAGCTATATTATAAGCTTAGAGAATTTTGCCTTAAGCACTAACTATATACCAGTCTGCCTGTCTGACTTTCTGGTATATAATTACTAAATTAATGTAATTAATTTACATTAAACAAAGAGTTCTTTGGTGAACTCCAATAATACAACAGTTATCTCACTGTTGTAATTGTTTTCCAGGTCTACCGCTTAATTATCTGTAACCTCCTCAGGGGGAATCTATACTGAATTTTTGGCAATCTGAATGCTTAACATAGTAGCTGCCACATTGTAGGTGCTAAATAAATACTTGCTGAAATTACACACAGACTGATGTATTCATTGTCATGGAGATAATCACTTCTCCCATGGTATTAAAATTTTATATCCAAAGTGTGAGTCACAGAATGCCCTGAACCTGGTTCCCCTTAGCTTGTGGCACTTGCTAGCTAGTTACAAGATGAATGTCATTAATGCCCCCTGCACTTAATGGATCTTTTTAGGAATCACTCAGCATCTGTATTGTATAACCTGTATTGTATTGTGTGGCAAATGGAGACATGAAGTGCAACAAGGGTGTGGAGGTTGCTGTTATCTTTCTTTTTCCAGGGTGGCTTTTCATTACTTATCCTAGAATCTGCGTTCCTATCAGAGATCTGGGAGGATATGAAAAATACACTTTGTTTTTGGCTGACACTGGTATTGATGCCGAATTTTTCTTTCAACTTTACCAAAATGTGTTTTCTCCCTCTCACTTATAAAAATAGAAGACAAAGTCACCATCCAAAAGGAAAAAAGAAAAAAAAAATTTAAAGGACACACTGGTTTCTCCATTTTATAAATTAATTCCATGAAAAGCCAGTATGTTCTCCTTGTAAAAAGAAAATCAGCCATTACAAATGTCATGAAAGTCTGTATTTCACCTTCACTTTTTAAAAGATATTTTCACTAGGGATAGAGTGCAAGGTTGACAGTTATTTTCTTTTGATACTTTGAAGTTATTCCACTGTCTTCTCGGATTGTGTCTAAAAACTCAGTTGTCATCCTTAACATTGTTCCTCTGTACAAGATGCCTGCTTTTTCTCTGGCTGCTTTAAGATTTTCTTTCATCACTGATTTTAAGCAATTTGATATGATATGTTTTGGATAAATTTTCTTCATCTTTCTTGTGCTTGCAGTTTGCTGAACTTCTTAGATCTATCGACTTATGCTTTTCATCAATTTAAATTCTTTCAGCCATTATTTTCTCAAAATGTTTTTTCTGCCCACCCATTCTTATAAACTGCAATTACAAATATATTGAGCCCTTTACAGTTTCTCTAAAACTCACTCATGCTGTTTTTTTTTTAACTTTATTGTTGTATTACATCCATCCCCTTTTTGCTCCCCTCTGTCCCCCTCCCCACCCACCCATGCTGTTTTTTAAATGTTTTTCTGTGGGCATTTCATTTTAGGTAGCTTCTATTACTACATTCTCAAGTTCATTAATATTTTCTTTTGCAATATCTAATCTGCTATAACACTATTTGAGTGTATTTCTCATCTCTTACATAGTATTCATTTCTGCAATCTCAATTAGGCTTTTAAATATATATTCCATATTTCTAATAAGCAGAGGGAGGGAGGTAGTACTAATTGTGTCACCTACAGCAGGGGTAAACCAATGCAGTCACCTTCAAAATGTCCAAAAGGGGAGAAGGAGACACAGCACCTTCCAAGAGGAACTTGCTTTAAAACTTTTTAGATTTCAGCTAGGACCTTTCTCCTGTTCAAATCATCACACTCTTGGCAAAGAGCAATGTTTCCTCTCATGTCACCACATTTCTCAAACTTCTTCGCTGACAAGAATGGCTTGGAGGGTCCAACACAAAACCCTATGCCTTGATCCTGCTGAAACAAATTTCCAGGGAAAAATAATTGGGTAATCACTATTCTAAATAAGTATCCCATCCTCATGGAAGTTTGCGAAACAATATGTATGTATTTGCAAGGCTTGCAATCACTAAAACTGTTTCACTCCACACAGGGATCTTAATGAAGACATGTGCCCTAGGTGTTCTTTCTCTTTCTCACTTTCTCTCTCTCCCTTCCCCCTTCCCTCCACTCTGCCTTGACCTCCACATGTGGCCCCTTATGATGTTCCAGATACTTTGTCTAGGACCTGTAAGTAATAAATTTCTCTATATTGATTTCTCTAGTGGTCTGTTGTTGAACCATGGCTTACCATCAGCACCCTGCATTCCCCTAGACAAGTGTTAATTTGACAGATTCGCAGCATTAAGCTCTAAAAAGCTGTTGCTGCAGTGGACTTTCTTAGACCTAGTTGTAGGCCCCTCTGGGAAGCTGGAGGACTTTAAAATACATTCTCACACTGCATGGCCTTTCATATCCAGTTATTGCTCAGGAGAGGGCCATACTTGCCCCAGGGTACCTCATCTTCAGATGTCTTTTTATTGAAAATCAAGGGGCTTTCAAGAGATCCTGAGATATGAAAACTGTGGTACAAGTAGTCTTTTAAATTTGTTGATTTAGCACTTGCATTTTAACACCCTTAATTTCTCACCAGCCCTGTCTGTGTTAATACAATTGAGGGCCATTTTAAAAACAAAACTATTATCTGTAGCATGGAGATTAATAGGCACCCAATCATTTAGTCTGGTGCTTATGCAAATAGCTTTGTCTTCTTCTGGACAGGGTGGTCAGGAGGGTGGACAGTGAGAGAGTTTGTTTTCATGATAATTCAAGTGACTCAGCAGGTCATCTTAGCCCTCAAATCTGATTTACAAGTTTAAATAAATCAAAATCATAAATCTCCTCAAATCTAGTGAAATCATTCCTCTTTACTGTCTTCACTAACTCATACAAAGGTGCTTTTTACAACACAATGATGAACAATTGGTATCCAGAACCCAGGATGGGCTCCTTGGAAAACTTCCAGGAAACGCTGGTCTCCCTACAGCCTTGTCACAGCCAACAGTTCCATTCACAGGCACTGGCTTCCAGCCTCCTCCTCCTCTACTTTCGCAATGAAGATATGGGCATGCTGAGTTTAAGAAGCAACCCCCTGCCCTAATATCTTTACCTACATTTTTAAGAGAAAAAAATGTGGATTTGCAGCATATTTTCATCAGTCTCAATAAACAATGCCTACCGTCTGATTCATGTTGTTACTTCGCTAAAGAGTCAGAGGCATGGAGAGAGAACAGATTTGGAGCTAGACTATCTGATTATACAAACTTCCAGGAGATATGTAAGCAAACTGTGGTGACCTTAAGCAAAGTAATTAACCTTTTAAAATTAAAATGCCCTTTCTAGGTGCCACATCTCATACCTCAGCAACTACTGTCCTTTCTAACTCTAAAACATGTCTCAATTCTGTATCTTACTCTCCATCTCCACAGCCACCGTTCCAGCCATCAGGTTGTCAATGGACTCTTTTAGTTTCCAACCTGGTCTCCCTACTTCCTCTCTTGAACTTTCATGATCCAGTTTCCACATAAAGTTGATCTTACAATTTTCTATCCACATTCAGTATGTGAGGGTTTTTCCTACACCAACAAACAATTGTCTGACACCAGCTGAGTGTCCTATAACTTAACTCAATTCTGACACTATATACCTGAAAATAGCATCACATTTCACAGGCGAACGATTCAGTCCTGCAAGATTGCCCTCCTCCTCAGGTGCCAATAACAAGTCCAAGTTGTCTCCTGGACTTATAATCTACTGGCTATTGACTAGAGATTCCCACACTCCATTCCTTGGGTTTAAATAGAGTGGCTCACAGAACTCAGAGAACATTTTACTTACTAGATTACCAGTTTATCATAAAAGGCTATAACTCAGAAACAGTCAGATAGAAGAGATGCAAAAGGCAAGGTGTTTGGTTCCCACAACCTCTCCAGGTTCACTACTTTCCCCAAATCTCCACATGTTTATCAATCTGTAAGGTCTCAGAATCCTATCCTACTGAGGTTTGTTTTTGTTTGTTTGTTTTTTATATTTTATTTATTATTTTTAGAGAGAGGGGAAGGGAGAGAGGCAGAGAGGGAAAGAAACATCAATATATGGTTGCCTTCAATCTGCCTTAGCTACAGACCTGGATGGAGACCTGGTTTGCAACCTAGTTATGTGCCCTGGCTGGGAATTGAACCAACGACCTTTTGGGTTCGCAGGCTGGTGTTTATCCACTGTGCCACTAGCCAGGGCTTCTACTGGGTTTTTATGAAGACTTGCTACACGGGCTTGATTTGTGAAATCATTGGCCATTGGTGATTAAACTCAATCTTCAGTCCCTCACCTTCCCCAAAGGTCTGTGGGGAGTGGGTCTGAAATTCCCACCTTCTAATCACTATGTTTGTCCTCTTGGCAACCAGCCTTCATCTTCAGGTGCTTTTCAAGTCACCTCAGGAGCATAACAAAAGGTATCTTTATCTCTGGCAACAAAGAAATTCCAAGAGTTTTAGGAGCTCTGTGCAAAATAATAATAATAATAATAATAATAATAATAAAGGGGGTGTGGGGGATGAGATGAGACCCACTGTATATTCCTTATTATACACCATAATACTGCAGATCTTAATACAAATCAGGTATATTTCTTCCCTGATTAAAATCACTATTTACCTTCCTTTCCCCAAAACTTCTTGCCATGACTTCTGAGTTCCTGCTAAATTGAGCCCCTCCCTACCTCTCAGACCTTATTTTCACCTTCACTCTGCTCCTACTACACCAGACTTCTTCCTGTTCTGCAAAAAGCAGAACAGGTCTTTCTGACCCTCCTGCTTTTGAACTTGGTGGGTCTGCGTGGAATGCTATTTCTCCAGACTCTGACTATCCTTTTTCACCCTGCATATTGCTCTGTATAAATGTAGTCCTAGCTAACTGTCATTCAGATATACCTATAGTACTTTTCATATCAATTTGTTTCTTTCATAAAACTTAACCGCAAATTAAGAATATCTACTAATTATTTTTTCTCTCCTACTAAATGTAAATTATCAAGGCAGGGATCAGGTATGTTTTACACATAGTTATAGTTCCCTTATGTAGCTTTGTAGCTTAGTAGGCAGAATTTCAAGATGGCCCTCTAGATTCCTGCCCCTGGGATGTTTCATCTTTGCCCCTTAAGTGTAAGCAGGACTTGTATTATAGAACATCACTCCCATGATAAAGTTTCATTACATGGGAAAGATGAAAACATTCTGCAGATGTAATTAATGTCATTAATCAGTAGGCTCTGAATTGATCAAAAGGAGCTTTACCCTGGGTGAAATGACCTAATCATTTAGGTGAGTCCCTAAATGAAGCCTGGGAGAAAAGCAGCAATAGCAAGTGCTAGCTCATTGTCTTAAAGAAGTTAGCTCTCATGTTGTGAGGGGTGGAGGGAGGCCACATGTCAAGGACTTGGCCTATGGGAGCTGAGAACGATTCCCAGCTAACAGCAAACAAAGCAAGCCTTAGTTATACAAGTGAATTCTGACACTAACCAGGTAGCTTGGAAGAGCATACCCAGCATCAGATGAGATTGCAGCCCCAGCAGACACCTAGATTTCAAGATGAGCTCTTGAGCAAAGGATACAGCTAAGCCCTTCTTGGATCCCTGACCTACAGGAAGTATGAGATAACAAGTGTGATTATTTAAGCCACTAAATCTGTGGTGATTTGTTATACAGCAATGGAAAGCTAATACGAATAGCAAAGTGGCTCATAGCAGGCCTGTGGCCCATACTATTGAATAAATGAATACCCAATTTTGTTTTTAAGTGCTTTTCTAGAGTTAGAGGATATGGAGTAGATATGAAGAAGGAAAACCTGAAGAATTGAGCATTTGAAGGGAAGGATGAAAAAGGAAAGATAGAAACCAAATATTGGACAATTGCTTATGATTATTCCAAGGGTGAGATTTTGCCCTTTACATCTCAGCATATAATATCTGTGACTTACTTGCCCAAATGTCTGGACTGTTTGGAGAAGGAAATACTGAGGAAGCAGACATGGAAAAATGAGTTTTACTCACAGTAAATTAAAAATTGTTGTATTTAGCAGAACTAAACAGAAGAAACTCAATAAGAATTCCAATTAAGGATGGAAAAAATGCAAATTGCATTCTTGGTGGGTCCAGAAACTCAGACAAAGCAGGGACTTTAACTCATGTAAGTCTCAGAACACTTTGAAACCTCAAGTCAATGCACAAAGCAGAAGAGTCTCAGAGGGTTTTTGTTAGTTTGTTTTCTCTTGTTTTGCTTTGTTTCTTTTTGTTTGTTTGTTTTTTGTTTGTTTTCTCTTTCCCATAAGAGAAAACCGATTATCCACAACTTAAGTCCAGCAGCCAGCAGCGCCTCCTAAGACTTAACCAAGCTGCTCATGGAGTTCCCATGGGGCGGCCTCAGCCTGTGTGAGTAGAAAGAACACTACAGCAAGGTTGGAAAGCAGTGCTTTTTCTCTCTGGCTTTCCATCTCTTGGGCCAGAGAACCAGGGACAAGTCCCTGTACTTTTGGATCCCAGCAGCTGCAAAAGGAGAATAATTAATCAAGCTATCCATCATCACTGGGGTATCAGGGTGAGGGTCATATGAATGCAGAGATTAGCTGCAAATGCGCAACTGATTAAAAGCTGGTCTCACAAGGAATCAGTAAACTGTTTACTGGCAGAGATCTTGTCTTCTGCTCAGCAATTAGCAAAGGGCTGTGAACTCAAGACAAAAATGGATTTTCCAAGGCTATTGTTGAAGGACTTATTCCGTCAGCACTCCTAGTACCCAGCACATGAGGAAAATTCAGAACATCAATGATTTTCCCAACAGGGCATTGGGATCTATAGGCTGTTTTCCAGAACTACATTATCTTTATTTCTGCTACCAACTTTGACTTGTTATTTGCACAATGAATATTATTATTCTCTATGTCTGGCTGTAGGCATTAGGTATAGAGCAGCATATGACACAATCCCTAGTCTTCATGGAGGTCGCAGTGTCCGATAAACAATTTCGTCTACCGCAGCACTCCCCAGTTTCAACCTACTTTCACATACCTCCAAATCTTTTGATCATACTACTTTTTTGAGGCACCTCCTTCATGAAAAATTCCCTCAGTTTTCCAGCTGAAAGTCATCCTTAGAATATCTAGGCACTCAAGTTGAGAGAGGAACTCTTCATGAGCTGACTTGTGGTATATGACCCTTCTCTACTTCAAGCAGCGTGAAGGTAAAGATGGCACGGTGATCTTCTTGGTATTATACACAACACTTTGAATAACATCTCACCCAAATGCAATGATTGCTCATCATTACGAGTGGTTCTCAACCTCAATGCTCATACATATGACATTTATAGACACCTTTACTTTGAAAGGTAAGTTAAAGCATATTTAAGATTACCCCTATAGTCATATTGAGTCAGATTACCCTAACTCAAGTCAGTTTAAGTGCTCTCTTAAATGGGAGAAGAAGAAGAGATAGAGCTCTCACTTGGGAACTAGTGCCTATGCATGACCTGAAAATATCCATGGGATTTTTTCACAGACATCATCCTTACCAATGACTGGGAGAGAGAGAAAGAAACAGGGACAGAGTAAAAATCTCCTCCCTCTAAACTGACTGCCCATAGTTAACCATTGTTATCAAGTTTGTGCATAACCTTCCAGATTTTTTCTATGCCCATATACTCATTCTTAAATTCCAATGTGGAGTCACACTTTAAACCCTCCTCTATTCTATATAAAGCAGATAGTATGCCACTGTATGGATTCACTGTCAGTTAGCCAATCCCCTTCTGTTTAACACTTGTTTTCATTTTTTAAATCAATACAAACAATGCTGCAATAAATTTTTTTAAAGATTTTACTTATTATTTTCAGAGAGGGGTAGGGAGAGAGGCAGAGAAGGAGAGAGACATCAATGTATGGTTGCCTTTCACCTGCCTCCAGCTATGGACCTGGCTGGAGACGGCTTGCAACCTGGTTATGTGCTCTGGCTGGGAATTGAAACCGCGGCCTTTGGGTTTGCAGGGCAATAAACTTCCTTATCCATGAAGGTTTGTATACTAATGTGACTGTTTTGGGAGGACAAATTCCTCAAAACGTCTCTTGGCAATATCAAAATTTGAAATGTACCTCCCTTTGGACCTTACAATGCCACTTTTGGCTACTCTTTAATAGACTGTCATCACCTCAGTACTGTGCAAGTGCTCTGTCCTTCCCATCTTTATTCTGCATCTTTATTCTGCTACAATACCTTTAGGTACAAAGCTTTGGTGGCAAAGTAGAAAACTGTTTAGGTGATGCTATTAAGAGGCATGGTGGTTTCTGTTGTGTTAAATAACCAAGAATGGCAGGCAATCATTGATCTACCAATGATAGGGAATCAAAGTTCATTAATCATATTTATCAGCCCAAAACATTCAGTTTCTCTGGGAATTCTGATCTAGTGAAACTTCAGCAGTTTAAAAGATTTGGAACCTGCTTGCCTGACAGTTAGAAACTGACCTCTAAATGGTATGAGGTTGGGTAACCTCTCATAGCCCTCTCCACCATCCATCACCTTTTATCTCACACCCAGCTAGTCATACTTTGGAATCTGTCACAGTACCCTTTAAGCCTTTCCTACTATATTTTCCTTATAGATGCCCAGTAAGCAGTAAAAGTGTCCTTTCACACATAGGCCTCCAAGTTGGGCAATGTGCTCAAAAAACTTTCAGTTTCTCCAACCTGTGGCAAATGCAGAAACTAAGCACTTCAGAACAGATCTGTGTTCACTGAACTACTCTGTAAAAGTGAACCTACACAATACAATGGAGGTCTTCTGTGAAGCTTGGATGTTCTTGGAACACCACATGGTTGAGACTATGAGAAAGCATGATCAATCACAAAAAAAAAAAAGTTATTTCAGCATGAAATAGCAGGCACAGCAGGCTCCTATGGCATCTGAGGCTGCTGGTCTGGACAGAATCAAGATAAAGATTTGCACAGTTGAAATCCTGCTGAAGTGTAAATTCACCCCTTGGGTCTAGCTCAGTGGTAATACACTGAATGCTTTCAAATCTGCCCACATGATGTTGAATCAGTTCCAGGAGGACTATTTAGTTCCCAGGCTTGGATTATCTAAATCAACATGGAGAGGTAGACAAATCCCATCCTGAACCCTTAATTGCTCACTGGAGTGACTCTGAGTAGCCACTCACATGGAAAAATAATGTAACTCATCAAACTATTGGGGGAAAAAACTCTGAGACTGTATAACATAAAACTGACCCATAACCACATTTCCCATTAAGATGGTAGTCTATTCTATCGTATGAAATAGATAAAATATTAACCTTCATTCTTTGCAGCCAAGGGAGGATATTTAATAGTGTTACACAGGAAGTGACACAGTGGGGGATCCTGTTCAGCTTCGATACATTGAGAATTATCTTTCCTGCCTGCAAGAAATAGAAACAAAAAGCCCTCCTCCTTCCACCAAGGCTTAAACAGAATACAGAAGCAACAGTAGGTGATACACAGAAGATTCCATAGAAATAGAGGAGTTATTTCTGGATAATTGGCAGCAGATATGTTGTAGAGCACATGGGAGGAAGGATCTCCATAGCAACACAGTTGATGATAGCTCCATATTTAAACTAAATGTTGCGCCTTTACACTTTCAGAGACTGAGGATTGCCTGTAATTCTTAGTAATACATTCTCTAATTTAGGGAAGCAAGCATTCCAGCAGAGGTCCACCCAAGGTGAAAAGAACATGAAACATGCCGCAGATAATTCATGGATCTTAGATATTTTATGAAAGAAAGGAGAAAAAAAACATAGATCAAATGAGAATAGAGTCATTAAGTTTTTCAGCTATTCCTAGTAAGGATCAACTGGATACTAATCACAAGTCCTACTGTACATCACTTATAGTCTTATATAATTATGCTGTGTCCAGTATATGATAAAATGGTACATAATATCCCATAATATCATTTATTTATTCTCAGAGAATACTTTTTTTTTTAATTTTTTTATTTAAGATTTTATTTCATTATTTCTAGAAAGAGGGGAAGGGAGAGAGGCAGAGAGGGAGAGAGACATCAATGTATGGTTGCCTTTCACCTGCCTCCAGCCACAGATCTGACTGGAGACCTGGTTTGCAACCTTGTTATGTGCCCTGGCTGGGGAATCAAACCTGCAACCTTTGGGTTCGCAGGCCGGCGTCTTACCCACTGTGCTACCTGCCATGGCTGAGAGAATACTTTTTTGCTTTCATAGAGTTTTATGTTATAGATGAATAGGACCCATTTCATTCCAAAGTCTGGTGTCTAAGGTAGGTTCCGGTTCAGAGCATCACTTGCAGAATTTGTTGTTGAACAAAATTAAGTCCATCTGTGAGAGTGGACAACAGTCTTCTTCCACCACAAAAAAGCACATCAGCCATAGACTTGTTGGTCTGTTTTTCTTTTCTTTAATCTGATAGCCTCTGTTTGAAAATACTATAATAGAATTGAGACATAATAGTGATTTTTATGGCCCATGCAGTCAACTCTCCTATTTATTTCCCTTTAATGACTGGTTAGGTCGTGGGTTGACTGTTGGAACCTCCAGGAACCAATCCTGCTGCTATGTGTGATACCGAGTGACACTGCCTCCCTTTTGTCCCACTGGCCATGCCATTTTCACTAATCAATTCTTAGTTAAGGATCCAGTAAAAGGAAGATCCAAGACGGCAGGGGAGTTAAGTGGAAGCTACACTAATCTCCTCCCAGGGCCAGTCCGGAATTACAACTAAACTGTGGAGAAATCATCCTTACTAACCAACTGAAAACTAGCTGGAAAGAAGCCTTATCACTATGGTCAGCCAGAAGAAACCACTTTACCACAACATAACTGGTAGAGAGTGCAGAGACATGAGAGGGCTGGCTAAGCTCCCATGGGTGGCAAAATGAAAATCCAGAGGGATAGTTCAGTGGCCAAGGAGCTCCCCCTAAGAAATGTGGAGTATAAACCTCAAGCTGGGCTTCCCAGACTGCAGCACCAGAACCAGAAAAGAAGCCAGATAATGTCCAGGTCTGAAAACCAGTAGGGCTTCTGTCTGCCAAGAGGAGGAGGAAGAGGAAGAGGAAAAGGAGGAGGAGATGACCCACAGGAATATAGCCTAACAATAAAATGGCACTTGTCCTGTCTGGTGCAGCTCAGTGGATTGAGTGCCAACCTACAAACCAAAGGATTTCCAGTTCAATTCCCTGTCAGAACATATGCCTGGGTTATGGGCCAAGTCCCCAGTTGGAGGTGCATGAGAGGCAACCACACATTCATGTTTCTCTTCCTCTTTTTCTTCCTTCCTTCCCTTCTTCCCAAAATAAGTAAATAAAATCTTCTTAAAAATAAAATAAAATGGCACTAAATATATATCTATCAATATTTACCTTAAATGTAAGTGTCTTAAATGCTCAAACCAAAACATATAGGGTAACTGAATGAATAAGAAAATAAGACCCATATATACGCTGCCTCCAAGAGACTCATCTCAGATTGAAAGATGCACACAGACTAAAAGAAAAGGGATGGAAAAGAATATTTCATGCAAATAGAAAGGAAATAAAAGCTGGGGTAGCAATACTTATATCTGACAAAATAGACTTTAAAACCAAGGCTATGGTAAGATAAAAAGGACACTACATAATGATAAAGGCAACAGTCCAATAAGAGGATATAATCCTAGTAAACATTTATGCACCGAACAGGAGCACCCAAATGTGTAAAGCAAATCTTGATAGCCATAAAGGGAGAGATCAACAGAAATACAGTCACAGTCATGGATTTTAACACCCCATTGACTTCAATGAATAGATCTTCCAATCAGAAAATCAACAAGTAGACAGTAGCATTAAACAGACACAACAGAACAAATGGATTTATTTGATATTTTCACAGCATTTCACCCCAAAGCAGCAGAATATACTTACTTTTCAAGAGCACATGGAACATTTTCTAGGGTAGACCCATTTTAGGACACAACACAAGTCTCAACTACCTTCTTTAAGAAGATTGAAATCAAGAAGAACCACGAACATGGACAACAAGAGGGATTGACTTTAGAGGGGAGTGGGTGGGTGGGGAAGGGAAGGGGAAATAGGATGGATGTAATAACAATAAAATTAAATTAAATTAAAGATTGGAATCATATCAATCATCTTGTCTGACCACAATGCTATGAAACTAGAAATGAATCACAAGAAGAACCCCAAAACACACAAACACTTGGAAGTTAAATAACATGTTATTAAATAATGAATGGGTCAACAATGAAATCAAGGAAGAAATCAAAGGATATGTTAAAAAAAAAAAAAAAAAAATGAAAGTGAGAACACTACAATCCAAAATCTGTGGGACAGAGAAAGAGCAATCCTAGGAGGAAAATTCATAGCATTACAGGCCTATCTAAAAAAAAAAAAAAAAAAAAAAAAAAAAGACCCAGTCTGGTGGTTCACTGGTTTGAATCCCAGCCAGGGCACATAAACAGGTTGCAAGCCAGATCTCCAGCCAGGTCCGTAGCCGGAGGCAGGTGAAAGGCAACCATACATTGATGTCTTTCTCCTTCTCTGCCTCTCTCTCTTCCCCTCTCTCTAGAAATAATAAATAAATAATAAATAAATAAATAATTTTAAAAAAGAAAGAAAGAAAAGAAAGACCTCAAATAAATAATCTAATGTCACACTTAAAGAAACTTGAAAAAGAACAAAAAACAAAGCCCAAAATGAGTAGGAGAAAGGAAATAATAAAGATTAGGGCAGAAATAAATGAAATAGAGTTTAAAAAAAAAATACAAAAGACCAACGAATCCAAGAGCTAGTTCTGTGAAAAGATAAATATGATTTACAAACCTTTAACCAGATTCATCAAGAAAAAGAGGATCCAAATAAATAAAATCATAAATAAAAGAGAAATAACAACTGACATTGTACAATTACAAAAGATTTAAAAAAAAAATACTATGAACAGCTATATGCCAACAAACTGGACAACCTGGACAATCTTTCAAAATTAAGTCAAGAAGAATCAGAAAACATGAATAGACAGATTACACCTAGTGAAATGGAAGCAATAATCAAAAAACTCCCAACAAACAAAAGCTCTGGGCCAGATGGCTTCACAGGTGAATTTTGCCAAACATTCCAAGAACTAATACTTATCCCTCTCAAACTATTTTAAAAAGTTCAAGAAGGAGGTGGGAAGGATCCCAAGCTCATTTTACAAAGCCAGCATTATCCTAATCCCAAAACCAGATAAAGACACTACAAAAATAAAAAAAATTATAGGCCAATATCCCTGATGAGCATAGATACTAAAATCCTCAAGAAAATATTAGCAAACCAAATATAGCAATACATCAAAAAGATTATACACCATGATCAAGTGAGATTTCATCTGAGAATGAAAAATTGGTACAAATTTTGCAAATCAATAAATATGATTCACCACATACACAAAATGAGGGATAAAAATCATATGATCAAGTCCTGGCTGGTGGCACAGTGGATAAGGTGCCGGCCTGCAAACCCAAAGGTCACTGGTTCGATTCCCCAGCCAGGGCACATAATAAGGTTGCAAGCCAGGTCTTCAGCCAGGTCTGTAGCTGGAGGCAGGTGAAAAAGGCAACCATACATTGATGTCTCTCTCCCTCTCTGTGCCTCTCTCCCTTCCCCTCTCTCTAAAAATAATAATAAAACCATTAAAAAACCCATATGATCATATCTTTAGATGCAGAAAAAATCCAGCACCCATTTATGATAAAAACTCTCAGCAAAGTTAGAATAGAGGGAACATACCTAAACATAATAAAGGTCATATATGACAAATCCACTGCCAGCATTATATTCAATGAGCAAAACCTATAAGCATTCCCCTAAAGATTGGGAACAGGATAGGGATGTTCACTTTCACCTCTCTTATTCAAAATAGTATGGAAAGTCCTAGCCACAGTAATCAGACAAGAAGAAGGAATAAAAGGCATCCAAATTGGGAAGAAAGAAGTAAAATTGTCTTCGTTCTCAGATGACATGATACTGTACATAGAGAACCCCAAAGACTCTATCAAGAAATGACTACAACTGATAAATGAATTCAGCAAAGTAGCAGGTCATGAAATTAATATCCCAAAATCAGTTGCATTTTTATATGCCAATAATGAACTAACAGAAAGGGAAATTAAGAAAATAATCTCTCACAATTGCCTCAAAAAAGAATAAAATACCTAGGAATAAACCTAATCAAGGATGTAAAAGACCTATACTCAGAAAATTATAACACACTGAAGAAAGAAATTAAAGAAGATATAAATAAGTGGAAGCATATACCGTGTTCATGGACAGGAAGAATTAACATCATTAAAATGTCCATTGTACCCAAAGCAATCTGCAGACTCAACACAATTTCTATCAAGATTCTAATGACATATTTCACAGAACTACAACAAGTATTTCAAGAATTTATATGGAACCACAGAAGGCCCCACATAGTAACAATGATCCTGAGAAAGAAGAACAAAGTTGGAGGAATCACATTACCTAACATCAACTATACAATAAGGCCAAAGTAATCAAAACAGCATGGTACTGGCATAAAAACAGACATATAGATAAATAGAACAGAATAGAAAGCTCAGCAATAAACCCACACCTTTACAGCCAACTCATATTTGATCGAGGAAGCAAGCACATACAATGGGCTAGAGATAGTTTGCTCAATAAATGGTGTTGGAAAAATTGGACAGATACATGCAGAAAAATGAAACTAGACCACTTTTTTACACCACACAAGAGAATAAATTCAAAATGGATCAAAGACTTAAATGTTAGACCTGAAACCATTAAAACCATAAAAGAAAACATAGGCAGCAAAATCACAGACATTGCTTGTAGTGATTTTTTATTGGATGCATCTTCCCAGGCAAGAGGAAAAAATTTTTTTAAATAATAATAAACAAATGGGACGATATCAAACTAAAAAGTTTTTGCAGAACAAAGGAAAACATCAACAAAATAAAGACAACCAAAATGGCAGAACATATTCACTGATAAATCTGATCAGGGGTTAATATCCACAATTTATAAAGTACTTACAAAATTCAACACCAAAAAAGCATACAACCCAATTAAACAATTGGCAATGGACATAAATAGACACTTCTTCAAAGATATACGGATGGTCAATAGAGATATTAAAACATGCTCAACGTAACTAATCATTAGAGAAATGCAAATTAAAACATAATGAGATATCATCTTACATCTGTCAGAATGGTTATTATCAATAAATTAACTAGTACTGATAAGAATGTAGAGAAAGGGGAACCCTTTTGCATTGTTGGCAGAAATGCAGATTGGTGCAACCATTGTGGGAAGCAGTATGGAAATACCTCAAAAAATTAAAAATGGATCTGCCTTTTGACCCAGTGATCCCACTTCTGGGAATACATCTGAAGGAATCCAAAATACTAACTCAAAAGAACATAAGCATTCCTATGTTCACTGCAGCATTATTTGCAATTGCCAAGATATGGAAGCAGCCCAAGTATCCATCAGTAGATGAGTGGATGAAACAGCTATGGGGCATTTATACCACGGAACACTACTGAGCCATAAAAAAAGAAGAAAATTTTACCTTTTGCAACACTATGAATCAACCTTGAGAACATTAGGCTAAATGAAATAAGCCAGTCAAAGAAAGGCAAACACCATATGATTTCACTCATATGTGGAATCTAATGAACAAACTGAACTAACAATGAAAATGGGGACAGACTCATAGAAGGAGAGCAGGATGGCAGCTAGTGAACAGAGGGAGTTTAGAAGGTGGCGGTATTGAGAAAAAAGGAAAAAGGATTCATGGACATGGATAGCAGTGTGGTGATTGCTAGGGGAAGGGGGCGTTTTGGGGACTTTAAGATAATGCAAAAAAAAATAAAGATTAAATAAAATATTTTTAAAGGATCAGTAAATAAGTTCCATCTTTAAGTGTATAATTTTAAAATTTTACTATTACCAAAGGCACTAATAGTCTTGACAGGTTAACAAAGCCATTAGCCAAAGAAATTCAGACATATATAAGCTAAGGGTCTTTTCAGTCAACATAAATAGATAGTACAAGCATCCAGAAAATTAAATGGCAATATTTTTAAAAATCTGACCCTGCTTTTTATGCTTAATTTTCTACCACCTGATAAAGCAGTGCAATTTATCCCTAACAGAAGAAAGAAAATTCTTAAAGCATTTACTATTTTTTGTATTATTTGACTCATAATTTTCACTTCTGGTAATTTATCCTAAGTCATCCAAAATATAAAAGGGATTTTAGTAATGTTAATCACAGTATCATTTTAATAGCTAAAAATTAAAAATAAGCTAAATGTCCACAATAACAGAGTGATTAAGTAAATTATGATTATTCATTTATGATGAGATAGTGTCTTAAAATATTAATCTTTGTGATTTTCATTTTTGTACTCCATTACACATGACCCTTCTGGTTAATCAGAGGCATTCAAAGGAAACTGGGATTGTTATGTTAAGAATGGAAAGAAAGAAACAGTCCCTATTGAGTGCTTTTGTCTTCGAAAATAAGCCTTAATAATCACAAGGAATGATTTTTTGAGAAAACTGGCTGATGAAGTTTATGCAACAATAATTGGATGAGGGGAAAGAAGGATAGGCAGTCATATCTCTGTTCTTGATTGGCAGAAGAGATAGGACATGATCTTGGAGGACAGGTGTTGCCGAAGACTAAAGGAAGAAGAAATGGATTTAGGGGGACCATATGAAGGAAGGTCAGCATCAGAAGACAGACCAAACATCTCCATTAGAGGAAAGCCTATGTTGGGGTAGATGCTGAGAACCCCAGTGAGCAGTCCTCACTGCTGTCAATGGGGCCTTCCAGCAATGGTTACTTGCAAGTCTCCACTGGTGTTCTAGCAAAAGGATGACCACCTATGCCCTGAGTCTTTGAAGACCTACAAACCACCTCCATGTGAACTGATGCCTTTAGGGACACTTACGAGTCCCTCGACTGTAGGGTCTTCTATGTACAAAGAGTAATGAAATAATACCAAGAAAAGCTTTAGCACTAATACTTTGGTGGTCCTAGAGGGTGATGAAACACCAATCCCTTTACACATATATAATAATAATAGCTATCATTTACTACCAGCCTAGCACAATTTAGAAATCCACATTTTACCTTCACAACAGCCCTATTTACGTGTAGATATATTTATAAGCCCATTTTACAGATGGGAAAACTGAGGCAAGGGATGTTCAGCACCATGACCGCAGTGCTAATAAGTGGTGCATCCAGGATTCAAACGTAGGCAGTATGGCCCTGGGGCCTGTGATCCTAATTCCATGTTTTTCCCATGGGCTTCCCTTAAAAAATGATATTTCCACCAAGATTCTAAAAACACAGAGGAAATGTATGTTATTAACTTAAGTGAACTGATCTGAATTCAACATTTACCTACCATGCAACACACATAGAAAACACAAAAACAAAAAGTGTTAATAATGGTTGATTATGGATGGTAAGAGGGTTATGAATGAGTTTTCTTTTTTCTTTTTTTATATTGCAAATTTTCTCTATAATGAGCATCTATTACATTTAAATTCTTGGGGAGAGGCTCACTTTGAGTGCTTCTTGAGCTTCCCAAACACACAAACATGGACTCATGCACACGCACACATTTTTGAGTTATAAATTCCAGTTTTTTGAAGAAACTGCATATTTTGGCAACAGTAAGAAAAGCCACAGAACAAATTTCTAACTAGAGTAGTTTAAAAGAACTTTAACACTCCACAGAACAAGTAGGGAATAGCAATTATGCTAAATTCATCCTCTCCATTACTTTGATAGGAAGGACAAGGTCGTGGATAACAGAGCTGAAGTCATCAAAAGTTGTCACCTCTGAGCACATGACATCCTTCTACATAGTTAGAGCTTGGAATGGTCTGGAGATTCCAACATTTCCACATAGAACCAAAGGAAGTCAGTACCAAATTTTTTATTTTCTCTCTTTACTCATCTTTTGATGAATGCATACACTCAGTTTTCACATGGTTAAATTTATCAATCATGTTCTTCATGGATTGCGCTTATTGCTTGATTTTAAAAATCCTTCCATACCTTAAGTTCATGAAAACTTCCACCTATATTCTCTTCTAAAAGGCTTTATAGTTTTCCCTTTAGAGTTTTCCCTTGTATATTTAGGTGTTTAATACATTTGGATTTTATTTTTATGTATAGTGTGAGGTAGGGGTCTAATGTTTTTTCAAATAGATAACAAATGTATCAGCACCACTAATGAAAACATCTACTTTTTCTCCCCTGATAGGCAATAGCACCTTATCACAACAAGCTCTCTATTCTGTTCCACTAGTGTCTTTGTCTATAGCCATGCCAATACCACACCAATTCAATTATTGTAAGTTTATAACAAATCTTGATTTGTGAGAGCAGCCCTAAAACCTAAAAGAAGTGCCCTATTGAGAACTGGCTAGAAAATTTATTTTAAAACTTTAAAACCTCTAGTATTCCAAAAAATAACCACTACCCCTTCAAAAAAAGGAAAACTAAACTGGTAGATACTGGTTCCCCATTGTTAGATTTGGTTTGCCTTGTACTTATTTGTAGTCTTTACTAGCATCTTAACCCTGCCTATGAATGTGCAACTATTATGAATTCATTGATTAATCATGCACCAGGTCCCCTGGGTAAAAATAGAAGAGAAAACAAGAGAGCAGAAGATAAACAACACTCATAGGTGAAATAGCAGAATTAAGTTACTATGAAGGCTTCTGACACTGCCCAAGTCAAGAGGGAGTTTCTGCCAATATCAACATCTCAATGTTCAGGAATTAGGTAGGTATAAGTAGCCTAATTTAGGGATGTGGGAAAATTAATTTATACCCTAAATTATGGAACCTGCCAAACCACTCTCAAGGCTGGCATGCTCTGAATTTGGCACTGGACAAGATAAAACATCACCCTGGATCATCTTGTTACTATCCATCAGCAAGGCTCTGTGGCCTTCTTCCAATTTACAGAGCCAAGGATGGTCTATTAGTTTAAGAAATGAACAACCAAAGAAGTTAAGTTTTTAAACATGCAGGCTCACTTCTGAGTATTATTAAAATAAGGTTTGTATGAAAAGTAAAGGAAAACATCTTGTAGACTCTGCTGTTGGTGTTATTTTGGGGTATATTTGACTTCCATATGATAACACCAAGGTCACTCCTAATTCTATCATCTATGAGTATTCAAATTTTTCCTTTTATCAGTGTCCTCATACAAGCCTAAGAGGCGTTGCATAACAACAGCAGCAGATAAATTAATCCCTGGAAACTCACTAGGCAGTAACCTGAGAATAAGGAGGTCATAAATTAGCTCACCATGTCTTCTTCACCCTTTTGCTTTGAAGTAAATGAGCATTTCCTAAGCTTGTTCTGGTAAATTTTTTGGAAAGAGCTGGTTTGGCCTTTAAAAACAACTATTTCAAATCTCTTTTTTTAGAAAAACCAATAGGTTAAGTTTTTACATACCCCAATGTATTCCCCAGAAGTGTCTTATTCTTCATGAAACATTCATACAGAGGGAATTTGGTATGTATGATTCAATCATTCATGCTAATTATGACTATGAAGCAGATTTATTCACTTCTCTATAATGAACTAACCTGAGCCTCTCTCCAGCAAACTTGCACATGGAGGTAATGTCCCAGACCATCCATCACATTAGCTTCTTAACCAGCTAGCCATATGGTCTACAGAGAAAAAGATAAAAAAGTTCTAGAAAACATGTAGGCAAAAGTAGTCATTTGGTTGCTCAGTACCATCATTCTATTCTATTAACTTAGCAAATCTAATGCTTTGGACAATGTTTTAACTTTGAGGAAATATGGAACCTGGTTATAAGATAAAAGTAGTAATAGTATATTAATAATAATAATAATAATAATAATAATAGTTGCTATATATCTATATTCCTTCTCTTGAATTTATCTTTCCCATGGATTTGTGCTATTAACTTCCATATCTGTACTACAGGGTATGTGCAATAAAGTGGCAAACTTTTAGTAAAATAAACAACATACTACAAAAGTGTTATATTTTGAAATAAATTTATTCTTATATGTAAATACATAAACATAGTTATTATTTTTAAAATGGTTCAAAAAAGTCTCAATTTGCTGCAATAATAGACTCAATAGACTCAATTCAACATGGGAATCTTGAGCATGCTTTAATTAACTTTTCTTTACCCATGGACATCATCATGTTTTCATTCTTAGCTTAACAGCCTCTTTATTGGAATGAGGTTGTTTAACTTCTCTCTCACAAATGTTCCATACCTAATAGTCTAAAGGATTTGCATCTGGTGAACTAGGTGGCCAGATTTCCTTTGACCAGAATTCAGGAACATTGACACTGAGACATTCTTGCACCTTTTTGGCATTATGTACTGGTGCACCATCTTGTTGAAAGATCAAATGACGTCCATTTGAGACTTGCTTCATCCACAGTACAACTACTTCTCTCAAAATGTCAAGGTAAATATCCTGGATCTTCATTGATGATCTCCTGGATTCTGTGTACAATATCCAGACTTGTGCGATCCTTGCATATCTTATGCATTTTCCTTGTTGGTGTGGTGACATCAGGATCAGCATTATACACCTTCTTCATGCTGTAAACTGTACCTAAAGGGATGTTATTAAAGTCTGCAATTTCCTTAGCAGTTTGCCCTGCATGCAGTCCAGAAGTTATGGTTGCTCTAACATTGCATTTCTTTGACATGACAGTTGCTCTCAGAATTTAATACTTTATATCTGAAACAATGATGTTAAATCATAACCTTAGAAACATAGCTTTTCAAAATTAATAAGAATCACATGAAATAAGGAGAGACAACTTCATTGCCAATTTATCGCACGCACCCTGTATATCTATAGATTCTGTCTGGAGCTCCTTATATTACTCTATTTGGATGTCAAACAGGCATCTCTATTTGAACATATTCAAAATCAAATATTTTTACCCTGAAGATGTGTAGCTCCCTTAGTCTTCTTCATCTGGGCAAATTACCCATCAACAAAATCTTCAAGATCAAAAGTCTAGGGAGAAAGAGATGGAGAGAAACATGAGATGCAAGAGAAACATAGATGAGCTGCCTCTTCCACGCCCCTAGCTGGACACCTGGTTGACAGCCCAGGCATGTGCCCTGACTGGAAATCAGACCAGCAATCTTTCAGTCTCCAGGCAAGTGGCTCAATCCACTGAGCCACACCAGACTCTATGTATGATATTCTTTACAAAGAAGCCAGAATAATGTATTTCAAACACAAGTCATATTACTTACATGCTCATCCTCTCACCTTAAAACATTCCAATGGCTTTCAATCACAATGAGAATAAAGTCCAAAATCATATTATGGCCAAGAATATCTTCCATCAAGCAGCCTCTGTCTCCCTCTCTATACTGCCCACTCAACATGCTCCAACCACACTTGCTTTCTCTATGTTCCTCAGGTGCTTGAAACTCAACCTCATCACAATGCTTTTGGACTTCCTGTCTCTCTGCCTGGAGTGCTTTTCCTCCAGATCACGCAGTTAACTTTCTGTCTTTGAAGTTTCATCTCAAATGGTATCTTCTAAAAAAGTCTTTCTCTAACTTCTTGTGTTTGTCAGGATCCAGTCAGAAAATCAGAAACCTTTCTAAGTATATAAAGCAGAGTGAATTTAATACAATTAGTTATATGAGTACATGTGATGGGTAAGTTTTGAAGCCAACCAAAGACATGGCAAACCAAAAAAATGGCAAGAGCAGGAAAACTAAGACCACTCAAACCTGGAAAGCCAAATGATAGAAGTGGTGTTACCTTGAGCCAGCATCATGAAGTAGAAGCCAAAAGCAGCTTTAGAGCTGCCCAGAGAAGTTAGAGCCATAGAAGAAACACTCCTAGGGACCAGTCAGCAAAGACAGAGGGAGAAAAATACCCTGGCTTCTCAGTTCTTCCACCTTGTTAATCTCCTACCAGTGCCTCCATTGACTAAGCCCATCTGGAAACCAGCTGACTTAAGAGTTTCAGAAACACATCCTTGCCCTTGCCCTGCCAGTGTGCCACAGCTAGTTGGGGTATCATTCCATGAACTAAAAGGTTATGGGCTTGATCCTCAGTAGAGGTAGGTACAGGAGGCAACCAATCGATTGGTTAATGTTTCTCTCTCTCTCTCTCTCTCTCTCTCTCTCTCTCTCTCTCTCTCTCTCTCTCCCCCCCCT